>CM055106.1:12212106-12487214 GCA_029204225.1 Diphasiastrum complanatum | reverse complement strand
AAACCTTTGCTCCTATAGCAAAGATGGTGACAATAAGAATCATAATCTCTCTTGTCTTATTTTTAAGTGAAAACTATCTCAACTTGATGTCTCCAACGCTTTTTTAAATGGCTATCTTGAGGAGGAGATATACATGGAACAGCCTCAAGGATCTATCAAGGATAAATCTAAGGTGTGTTTGCTATTTAGAAGTTTTTATGACTTAAAACAAGCACCTAGATCATAGTATTCAAGACTCAACAACTTTCTACTTTCATTAGGATTTGTGCTTAGTGACTATGATCCTTCTATGTACTTAAAATTTGATGGTAGTAATATTGTCATTCTCCTAGTCTATGTAGATGACATTATTCTTAGTGGGAGTCGTTTGATGCTGGTTCAAGAAACCAAAGATGCATTAGGAAAAGAGTTTAAAATGCAAGATCTAGGAGAGATCCATCACATTTTGGGCCTTGAGATTGATTTTCATGAAGACTATGCTTTTATTTGTCAATCTAGATATGTCTTTTCTATGTTGAGAAAATTCAATATGCAAAGTTGTAAAGGCATAGATACTCCCATGGAGCAACATGTAAAAGATCCTATTAAAGGTGATGAAAGATCCTTCGAGGACATTACACTTTATAGGAGTCTTATAGGCTCTTTAATTTGGCTTACTATCACTAGACCCGATTTGAGCTATTGTGTGCACAAATTGAGTCAATTTATGCAAGATCCCAAGATCCAACATTGGAAGATGGCCAAGAGAGTTTTAAGATATGTATCTTCTACTCAAGATTATGGTTTATTGTACAAGAATGAAGATCTAACCATTGTTGGCTATTCAGATTCCAATTTTTCAAGTGATAAAATGGATCGAAAGTCCATTAATGCATATACTATCTTTCTTGGAGGCAATCTTGTGTCTTGGCTTTCAAAGAAGCTGGATACCATATCTCTATCATCTTGTGAGGCCGAGTACAAAGCACTCACTACAACAACTAAAGAGGTGCTTTGGATCAAGAGGTTAATCATGGAGCTAAATTGCATCAAAGAGGATGATCTTCTCTTGATCAAATGTGACAACATATCGGCACAAGCTCTTGCAAACAATCCTATTTTTCATGCAAGAAGCAAGCATATAGAATTGGCACATCATTTTGTAAGGGAAAAGCTCATTGGAGGTGAAATCAACTTAGAACATGTCGACACATCTTCGTGTATTGCTGATCTTCTCACAAAGCCACTTTGCAAAAGTGCCTTCTCAAAGCACAGTCTAATCTTGGTCTTATCTCAAGATCAATGCTTAATTTACATTAGATACATTTTTAGGAGGAGTGTCAAAATATTGAAAAATCTATCTAATGTTGTATGGGTCCTAAAAATGCCAAAGATGAATTGAGCTCTTTTGGCTTAGTAAAGACCCATCTTAGAATAAAATATTCAAGGTAGGTAGAAGTAGAAACTCAAGCTACCATAGGAATTGCCATTTGTACTTTACATGCCACATTTAATGCATGAAAAGACTATGTGGCACAATTAGACATAGTGAGGTGCTTGGATAAGTCTAGATAGCTTGAGAGGTGGATCCACAACTCCAATTCAACTTCAAGTAGGAGAAGAGTCCATGGATCTATATATATGTGATGAACTCTCATTGAGAAAATGATGAAATTTGTGTGTAATGCAAATTTGGAGACAAGCTCTTTGTGCCCTCTCTCTCTCTCTCCACGAGTTTTGTACTTTCTATTTTCTCTCTCTAGCCGAGTAGAGGCATTTTATGATGCTTTGTCTTATGTTTGTTGACAGATTCTTGCTTGTAACACAATAATATTGCTTGTATGATCAGCTTTCCTATTGACAACCAATGCTAGTTTGATCTTTATGGTGTTATTGTGCGTAGGAGATCAAAAATACAGTGTAGGGCATCCCACAAGTGTGAATTCAGCACATTATGAGTGCTAATCATGCTGAGATATATCACACAGTTAAGAAGAAGATTATAGCTCATCGGCTCATTGCTAGACACTAAGTAAGAAATTGCAATGGTATCCCCCATTGCTGACAGCCACAATGGATATCACCATAGTGTATCATATAAATCAATATGAGAAGTGGCGTGTCAGTATATCACTGGATCAACAGCGATTTGCCATCAATAACATCTATACATATTCGTAGTATGTGTCTCTCAGAGGTATAAGCATAATGTATGCAACATATATCAGAAAAAAGCTGCTTCTGGCCAGTGATGAGATGCCTATGAAGTTGTAATCAAAGTGTATGCATCACAAAGTAGTATGCACTCAGGAATAATCGCATTCTGCCAGCGATGAGATGCATATGATGTTGTAATCAAAGTGTATGCATCACAAAGTAGTATGCAATCAGAAAACAATCACCTTCTTGGCCGCCAAACCAAATGTAAATCCATGTATCATAGTCATTCTTCAATCATTATGATCAACGGAGGGCCGCAGGCAAGAAACCATGCCATATATAAATATTAACAGATGCACACTAGATGCATTAGTGTAAATGCATTGCCCAATAGGTCGTGCTTATCAGAGGGGTACACTATGTACTATCATTTGTTTGCAAAACTGCATTTCGTTAGCAAGCATAGATAGGTATCAAGTGTGAAAGATTCAACTAGTTTGAACATAGTTGCTATATTCCATATTTGGCATATTGAGGCCAACTTTGTATTTAGACTTAGAGATTGACTTTCAAAGTTCATTAGTCTAAATGTCACTTGAATACACTTTTTGAAAGTGTGAGAAAGTTAGAAGGTGAAGAATAGTAGGTTAGGATTTTGGAGGGAAAGCCAAGTGGGCCAAATAGGTTTTGGACCTGTTATAAAAGGATGTAACTCGTGGAGAGAGACATATCTTCTCTCTTCTCTATCTCATTTCATGCTTATACATGGTTCTCTTGGGTTCTACTACCCATTGGTGCACTATAACTTGTGATTGCATGCAATTCTATGTGTAAAATGATCTGTATTTGTTATTTTTGGATCCACACGTGTGAAATACAATAGCTTGCTAGTTTTTGTATGGATAGAAATAGTACTTTATCATTTTATTCATATTTGATCAAGTTCTATTAGAGTTTGCATCTCATTTTGTGTGTAGATGCTGATTTTTCTACATTGGTGAGATTGGTAGAGTATTTCTCTTTGTAACCCAAGATCTTTCAAGTGGATTGGATCACAATGATTATTGAATTTTCTCTTGTCAGAAACCTTTGCCCACCTCAATTTAGATAAATTAAGGGTGGATGTACGGTTTGAGAGCTCAGCGAAGGTTTCTGATACTGTATGGGCCAAATCAACCCAAAACAGTGGTTTTCTAAGTCATTTTCCATAAAAATATTGTGCTTCCATTTCCTTATGCTGATGACTTCCTGACTTTTGCTGATTAGTCTTTCCTTATTTTTTTTTTCAGCTGTTTTTTTCCAAAAAAAAGTCAGCAAATTAAATACTGAAAACAAAAAATTGAAACAAATAAAATGAAAAAATATATTGAGATCAGGCTTGCTGAACTGGCAGAGCAGGCTACCGAAACTTGCGTAATCGACTGTCATTTACCGGAGTATCAAATCATTTCCCATCGAAGTGCTCAAGAATTACTATGCCCTAGTTCAGAATTTCCTTCACTTTATACGGGGCCTTCCCCAATAAACTTCAACTTACCCTTGATCAGCTTGGTTTTGTACATCAATGCAAGATCTCCTGCTTCCAGATCTTTCTTATGCAATCGTCAATCGTGC
This sequence comes from Diphasiastrum complanatum, assembly GCA_029204225.1. Lineage (NCBI taxonomy): Eukaryota > Viridiplantae > Streptophyta > Lycopodiopsida > Lycopodiales > Lycopodiaceae > Diphasiastrum > Diphasiastrum complanatum. The sequence goes on along the minus strand of CM055106.1, from coordinate 12,483,461 downwards.
CATGCCTTGCAGCGGGGCTTTCTCTGCTACTAAGCCATGAACTGTCATCAATCGGGTTTCACATAATTTGTGCAACGCATCGTGGCAAAGTTGTAAAGACTGATCATCATTTAATTGTTTCGTTGCTGCTATGCGTAAAGATGGGATTAAAAATTCAATTGGCATAACAGCATCTTGACCATATAACCAGTTGAAAAGGTGTTTGATTTGTACTATTTTTGTAAGCGATTCTGAATGTCCATAATGTTGCATACAGTTTAATGTTCCCAATCAGAATGACTCGCTTTAACCTGTCTTTGTCATAATGGTGCAGAGAATCTTATTGGAAGATTCAACTTGGCCATTCCCCTCTGGGATAATAGGGAGTACTAAATCTGTGTATAACAAAAAAATCTTCTAGTAAACACTTTATTGTTTGATTAACAAAGTGTGTACCCCGATCACTGACAATTTCGATCGGACATCCAAATCTGACTATAATATTTTCATATAGAAACTTAGCTGTAGATTTTGCATCAGCTACTTTGACAGCTTTGGCTTCAAACCCACTTGGTCATATAATCAGTTGCGATGATAATGTATCGGGGCCTGAGATCCTTGAGCAGCGGGATGAATAGGACCAACATAATCCAGTCCCCAATTTTCAAACGGTGCTTGCGATAAAATTGGATGTAAGGGGTTCATAATTCTGTCGAGTAGGCCGTCGTGCTCGCTGGCAGACATCACATGTCTAAATAAAATTTTCTGTGTCTTCATAAAGCGTAGGCCACCAACAACCGGATTGCAAAAGTTTGCGAACAGTAATATCTGTAGAGAAGTGTCCTCCACCCATGCCATCATGTGAAAACATGATTAGATCTAGTACTTCATGCGGTAAAACACATCTTCGTAAAATATTATCTGATCCACGACGATACAATTGTCCTTGCAATTACTTGATAAGGTTGAGCCTTATGATTCAATTGTCTTTTCTGTACTTTTGTCAAAGAGCCATTCGGCTGTCCTAGCATCAAGTACTCAACAATATCTGCCGCCCACTCAGGTACTGCTTCAACATAGAACAATGTAGCATTTGGCAGTTCATCATCCACTTCAGTATTAACTGGTGCAGACTCAATTCGTGAAACGTGATCGGCTAGATAATGTTGCTTCCCCTTTCTGACCACAATTCGAAAGTCAAATTTAGTCAATAATAATAACCATCTTGCAATACGTCCAGTATTACACGTCTTATTTACCAAGTAAAGTAACGGTTGATGATCCGTATAAAATGCAAAGTGCGTTTCCATGAGATAGTGATGAAATTTCCAAACAGAAAAAATCATGGCTAAAAATTCACAATTCTAGCTTGACTAGTTTTGGTCATATGACTTGTAAATAGTTAGATGGTCATGATGTGGCTTGTCACACGTGCCAAATAGCATAGGATTCCATTCATAAGGATGTTCTCAAGTAGACCTAAGTGTTAGAACCTTTGGAATGAGTCCAAATTATGCTTAGATACAAGGGAGAAAAAATAGGAGCTATTTTTGGTAATTTTTGCATTGTTGAGGGATCTCCAAGATTCCAACCCTAACTTGGTAGGGATGAAAGATCCACCAAAATTAGCATTAGGGATAAGTTTAGGGCTACTCATACCTTCCCAAAACCGTGATGGATCATGTATATATAGGTGATGATATCTCACCAAAATCAATCAAGCAATTTCATGTTTTTTCTCTCATAATGGTGCAATTGCTCTCTATGTTCATAATTGTTTGAGTACTTGTGATTACCAATGTTATAGTATTGAATGTAGGTCTGGTGTACAGTACTCAGACTGTGGGAGGCTGTACTTTCACACGTGTGAAGCCTTCTTCAAGGATTTGGGCCATTTAGTGAGGTTCAAGCATAGATTTTTGATGGATTTTGATGGTTCAACTTGTGCTAATCTTATGAGATCATAATCTATTGTTTCCCTCATCATTTCAAGTGTTTTAGGATCCTTATTTGCTGTAATTTTTACATGGTATCAGAGCCTAAAGGCTGAAATGAGCTAAATCCTTGGTTTTCATTCAATTTGATCACAATTTTTGATCTAAATCTTGTGTAGATTGGATCTTAGCATCTAGTATTGATTCTAGAACTCAAAGTGAGTCAAATACATTGGAGATTGGTGTTGTGTGACTTCATTTCAGGTGTTTAGGTGTCTAAAACCAGAGAAAAAGTTGAATTCAATTCTCATTACCAAGATAGGAAGTTTTGCTTGCTCCAAGCATTGATTTCTAAGCGAGTTTTGGAGGTGATTTCATAGAGGAGGCTTTCTAGCATTCAAGGATAGGTAAGATCAGAGTTTTGGGGACTCTTCAAGGCTGTTCTAAGGTGTAGTAGGCACCTCCTAAAGTGATTTAGGTTCAGTCCAACCATTGCTTGACTTATGCACCAAATTAGATCAATTTTTCATCAATTTTGATCATTTTTTGCTTGTGATTGGATAGTAGATTGTGTTGCATCCTCATTAAGTTCCATTTAGATCTTTTACAAGTGATTTTGGAAGTATATTAGGTTGCTGAAATTCACTCTTGATCAGATCATTTGGAAGCTTTAATGTTCTTATAGAAAGAGAGGCAATTCTACTAGTATTGTCTACTTCAATCAAGCAAGTGCATTGTTTCTAGTATTCTATGATTTGATTTTGTTAGAGATCATTCTTAGATCTTTATAGGAAGTCTATTACTGATCTTTTCAGGTCCCTAAGAAGTGGGATAAGGTAGACCTTCAATCAAATCAATAGAAGTAACCTTCATTTGTGTCAAGTCCTTGATTAGGAGACTAGATGGCATCTACAAATGCATATCTTTTGGATACTAATAAAAGGCTCAACAAAACTAACTATTCCATATGGAAATTTAGAATGGAATCCATCATGATCATGCAAGATATGATGGAAATTGTAAATGGTAAGGAGGGTGAACCTATTCATCCTCAAGAAACAGCCAAATACATCAAGAGGTGCAATGTTGCACTACATTGCATAAAAATGAATGTTGCAAATGAACTCTTAAGAGAGGTACGAGATTGCACTTCAGCTCAAGATGCTTGGGAGACTTTGCAAAAGGTCTATGAATCCAAGAACCAAACTAGAATGTTAGCTTTGAAGAATCAAATCTATAGAAGCTATCAAAAGAAAGGAGAGAGTGCACATACTTTTGTCCTAAGAGTAAAGGAATTGAACAAAGAGCTAGCCTTTATAGGTGATCCTATCAAGGATGAAGAGCTTGTTCAACTCATATTGAATGGACTAAGCTTTGAATTTGACAATTTGGTTCAGGGATATGCAATTATGGGTAAGCTACCCATACTTGAAGAACTCCAAGGCACACTCATGGCCGAGGAATCAAGAAGGAGCCAAATGCAAGAGAGGATGGATAGGCTTTCCATCCAAGGTGGAGATGACCAAGCTCTCTTCACCAAAGGCAAAGGCAAGTCCAAAGGCAAAGTATCAACATTCAAGAAGTCTACAAAGCTTGAGGATCAAGAAGGACCCTCAAAGGCATCTCCATCAACCACCAAAGTCAAGAAGGACAAATCAAAGGTGAAGTGCTACTATTGTAGCAAGATGGGGCATTATGCCTCAGAATGCTTCAAGAGGAAGCAAGATCAAAGCCAAGCCAACATGAGCAAAGAGGAGGAGGAGGAGAGTTCACATGAGGACTCTCTCATGATGTCCATATTTTCTTCAACAAGCTTCAAAGGAGAAGATCATTGGTGGATTGACTCGGGTGCTAGTTCACACATGACTAGTAAAAGGGAGTTTTTTTCTTCTCTCTTATCTTATGATGGACCTATAAAGTCTATCTATATAGCAAATGATGAAGCTTGTAAGATTGAAGGAGTTGGTAGCATTCCCCTTTGCTTAGGATCTTCCAAAAAGATCAACATAGAAGGTGTTTTGTACATTCCTACAATAACAAAGAATCTACTAAGTGTTGGCCAAATGGTAGACAATGGTTTCAATGTTGACTTTGCTTCAAATGAATGTTTCATCAAGAAGAAGGGTAAGATAGTGGCTAAGGGCACTAGACTTGGCAAACTTTATAAGTTGGATGCATTTGTGGATACTAATGTTGTCATGTTGGCCGAGAAGAGCAAGATATCTACCTTTACTTTATGGCACAAAAGACTTGGACATGTCAACTCGGGTTCCATGGAAGGCTATGATCAAGGAGGAGTATGCTTTAGGCCTACCAAGGTCTATTGGGAAGGAAGACAAGGTTTGTGAAGCTTGTGCCTTATCCAAGACACATAAAAAGGTGTTTCCTAACTCCATCACAAAGTCATCTCATCCTCTTGAACTTATACACTCGGATGTGCACATTGCTAGCACCAAATCTAATGGAGGTTCATCCATGTTTTTAACCTTCATTGATGACTACTCAAGATATTGTTGGGTGTTCTTACTTTCCTTCAAGTCTCAAGTATTTGATACTTTTGTAAAGCTCAAGTTGTTTGTGGAAAAGCATCATAATCATAGCATCAAGATTCTTAAAAGTGACAATGGTGGAGAATTCATCTCCAATGAGTTCAAGGCCTTTTGTGAGGAGGAAGGGATCAAGAAAGAGACTTCTTGTCCTTACACTCCTCAACAAAATGGAGTTTCTGAAAGAAGGAATAGAACATTATGTGAATTTTCTAAGGCTTTAAGATTAGATGTTTGTTTGCCCAAATCCTTTTGGGGTGAGTCTCTTGTATGTGCAAACTACTTGATGAATAGGGTGTCTTGCAAAGCAATTGAAGGCAAAACTCCTTATGAGATGTTGTATGGAAAGAAACCCAATCTTAATCACTTGAAAGTTTTTGGGTGTATATGTTATGTGCATGTGCCATTGGAAACAAGAACCAAGGAGGATCCATCTTCCACAAGAGGGATCATGCTTGGATATGCAAGCTCAAGCAAGGGCTACAAAGTCTATCTCCCATCCTTTAGCAAATTTGTTGTTTCAAGGGATGTCATCTTTGATGAACATCATCTGCATATGCTTGAAGAAGGCTCAAGTGCTCCAACAATCAAGAAAAAGATGGCCGAGGAGCAAGATCTTGGTTTTGAGGAGGAGCTCATGGAGGAGCAAGCACCAAACCCACCTATCACACCAAGGAGATCTTCAAGGGCAAAAGTGGAGCCATCAAGGCTCACATATCAATGCAAAGGACAGCAAGTTGAGGGTATCTCATCCACTTCTTATGCTTTATCTAGTTTTGAAGAACCATCTAATGTTGAAGATGCATTGAACTCCAAAGAATGGTATAAAGCTATGTTGGATGAGTATGATGCCTTGATTGAGAATGAAACTTGGTTGCTTGTTGAGAGACCTCAAAGGAATGTAATAGGATGCAAGTGGGTCTTCAAGCTTAAGTTGAATGCAAATGGGAGTGTTAACAAACATAAAGCAAGATTAGTTGCAAAAGGTTATGCTCAAGAGAGAGGGATAGACTATGAGGAAACTTTTGCACCCGTGGCCAAGATGGTCACAATAAGGCTAATCATTGCACTTGCATCACATTTTGGATGAATTCTATGTCAAATGGATGTCTCTAATGCTTTCTTGAATGGTTTTTTGGAAGAGGATATCTATATGGAGCAGCCACAAGGGTTCATCAAGCATGGAATGGAGAACAAAGTATGCCATCTCCAAAGAAGCATCTATGGCTTGAAGCAAGCCTCGAGATCTTGGAATTCAAGACTACATTGCTATCTTATTTCACTTTCTTTTTTCAAAGTGAATATGATCCCACTCTTTACATTAAGTTTGATGATGTTGGTATTGTACTTTTACTCATTTATGTAGATGACATCATCATTAGTGGAAATAGTGTTGATGGTATTGAAAAAATCAAGATAGATCTATCCTTAGAGTTCAAGATGGTAGATCTAGGGTGTCTTCACTTAATCTTAGGCATAGAAGTACTTAGAGGGTCTGATTTTATCTTTATAAGTCAAGTAAACTATTCTCAAAGTCTTTTGAGGAAGTTTAAGATGGAAGTATGCAAAAGTGTTGACACACCAATGGAGCAAGATGTAAAAGTGCCAAATGAAGATGATGAAAGATCCTTTATGGACATCACTTTGTTTAGGCAACTTATAGGTTCCTTAATGTGGATCACTATAACTAGACCAGATCTTAGCTTTAGTGTATGTAGGTTGAGCCAATCCATGCAAAAGCCATTGAATATCCATTGAAAAAAGGCTAAGAGGATTCTAAGATACATCTCGGGTACATTGGATTTTGGGATTCTATATAGAGGAGATGTGATTAACCTTCATGCATTTAGTGATTCAGATTTTGCAGGGGACAAGAGGGATAGGAAATCAACAAGTTCCTATTCAACTTTCATAGGAGAAGGTGTGGTTTCATGGCTTTCAAAAAAGCAAGAAACTATATCTCTATCTTCAACCGAGGCCGAGTACAAAGCTTTGACAACCACTACAAAGGAGGTACTTTGGATCAAGAGATTATTGGTGGAACTAAAGATCATGGATTCAGAGGAGGCACCAATCATCTACAATGACAATATATCAGCCCAACACCTTGCATCTAACCCAATCTTCCATGCAAGATCTAAACACATTGAGATATGCCATCACTTTGTGAGAGAAATGGTGCAAGCCAAGGAGATTGCTTTGGAGCATGTTCCAAGCAATGAATGTGTAGCTGATCTACTTACTAAACCACTTCAAAAGACACCTTTTATGAAGTTCAGATCATCACTTGGAGTGATTAGTAAAGCAATGATTGAACCAAGCTAGATAGTGAGGAGGAGTGTTAAAAATTCACAATTCTAGCTTGACTAGTTTTGGTCATATGACTTGTAAATAGTTAGATGGTCATGATGTGGCTTGTCACACGTGCCAAATAGCATAGGATTCCATTCATAAGGATGTTCTCAAGTAGACCTAAGTGTTAGAACCTTTGGAATGAGTCCAAATTATGCTTAGATACAAGGGAGAAAAAATAGGAGCTATTTTTGGTAATTTTTGCATTGTTGAGGGATCTCCAAGATTCAGCCCTAACTTGGTAAGGATGAAAGATCCACCAAAATTAGCATTAGGGATAAGTTTAGGGCTACTCATACCTGCCCAAAACCGTGATAGATCATGTATATATAGGTGATGATATCTCACCAAAATCAATCAAGCAATTTCATGTTTTTTCTCTCATAATGGTGCAATTGCTCTCTATGTTCATAATTGTTTGAGTACTTGTGATTACTAATGATTATAGTATTGAATGTAGGTCTGGTGTACAGTACTTAGACTGTGGGGGGGCCGTACTTTCACACGTGTGAAGCCTTCTTCAAGGATTTGGGCCATTTATTGAGGTTCAAGCATAGATTTTTGACGAATTTTGATGGTTCAACTTGTGCTAATCTTATGAAATCATAATCTATTGTTTCCCTCATCATTTCAAGTGTTTTAGGATCCTTATTTGCTGTAATTTTTACATAGTGCTTCACGTTCTGTTGTTGAATAATTCTTCTCTAGATCTGTAAGCTGTCTACTTGCAAATCGTATAGGATAATCCTTCTTATAGTCAGTTGGCTGCATCAAATTTGATCCAATGGCGTATTTTGAGGCGTCCGTATGAACATGAAACTCTAATGTCCAATCTGGAGAACGCAATATTGGTGCTGAAGATAATTTTTTTTTAACTTTTCAAAGGCTTCTAACGCCTCTACTGTCCAAATAGGAACAATAGAAAAGTTGTATATAGGTCGTGCTAAATCCGCAAAGAAGATAATAAAAATTCGATAGTAGTTCGCATGACCCATAAACACATAAACTTCTCGAATTGTTGCTGGCGGTCGCAATTCCACAATAACTTTGGTCTTAGAGTAATCGATGGCAATACCATGTCTTGATATCACATGTCCAAGCACCACTCCGTGAGAAACCCATATCTGGCATTTTTCTGGATTTAGAGAAATCTGATATTTGCGGCATCTTTCAAAGACTTTCTCCAATCGATCCAGGTGGTCTGTATCTGTACTATGAACTCCCAAGTCGTCCAAGTAAATTTCAGGAAATTTCTGCAGATAATCTTTAAAGGCAAATTGCATTACTCTTTGGAATGAACTTGGTGCATTATAGAGTCCAAACGACATTACTTTGTAAGCATAGGTGTCCCATTCTGTTGCAAAAGTAGTTTTGTGGCGATCGGCAGGTGCAATCTTAACCTGGTTGTAACCACTAAATCCATCCAAGAAACTATAAGCTTCCACTCCAGCAAGGCGATCTAAAATGCTTTCAGTAAAAGACAACGAAAAGTGATCCTTCCGTGTCACTTTATTCAATGCTTTGAGATTCACACAGATTTGCAATTTCCATTTTTCTTAGGAACAATGACAATCGGTGAAATCCATTCGGTATGCTCGATCTCATAAATGAAATCGATGTCAAGCAATCTTTGAAGTTTTTCCTTATCAGATCTGCCACATTAGGATTACAACAATAGAACTTTGTAACCTTTGGTACTACATCAGGTACTAAAGGTATGGTATGTTCAATGACTGATGTCGGAATACCCTTCAAATCTTGATAAGTCCATGCAAAACAATCTTGATACTTAATAAGTATCAAACGGAGTGCTTGATACTGTTCAGGAGTAAGTTGTGATCCCACTTGTACAATCTTTTTTGGTTCTCCTGGTTCTGCAAGATTCATTCGCTGCGTCCTAGCTGGGCCATCGTAAACCTTTTTAGATTCCGGCATGTGTTCTTCAGGTTCACGATGTGCTTTAGGTAACATGATAACCACATCATCCAATGTATAACGTCTAAAATGCTCTAGCATATCATGTTGGACTACATTTGCTTGTTCTTTTTCGAAAGGACTTGTCTTGGATCTTCTTTTAGTCTTCTTAGCAGGAATTGATCGTGGAGGTGATGACTTCCAGGATGATAAATCTTTCTTATCAGGTGAAGACTTCCTAGACGATGATGTCTTGCTGGAGATCTGACTTGAAGAATCATTCTTGACTTTTTCTGTGTCTTTATCCAATAGAGGTGGTACTTCCTTTAAATCAAACTTTTGAGGGAGATTTTCCCATTTTAGGACCGTATTATAATGTTGCTTTGCTTGTTTCTTCGTCATCAAACCTGTCATCCTGTCTCCCTTCAATATAACTGCTTTGGGCGATTTGATTGTTGGTCCATCAGGAACATTACGCACTCCAAATCTGGTCGGATCCATATGATGTAGAATTTGTTCATCCGTAAGTTCTGCATTGCCATCATAAGTTAAGGCATGGCTCATTGGTATGAAATCATCCTCAATTGGATCTGGTATAGGTTCTGTTGATATCCAGGAGCTAGGACTTCTTTTGCTTTTGGCACCAACTTTAGGAGCTCTCCCAATGAAATATTGATCTTGCTGGACAAAATATTCATGAGTAATTCTATATGCGGTGCTTCCGGTTCCGTCATCTTGAAGGGTTCTTTGTGATGATGTAATTGATCATTCATATCCGTACATATATTTCTTGAAGGCTGCAATGGTGAAGATCGAACTTCAGCTGTTACTTTAGCAGCTCTCTTCTCTTCTTCTTGCAAATGCTTAACCGTCTCATATCATGATATCTTCGTTTTTCTGCATTAACATTTGGATAAACTTCTGATGCTGTTGGTGTATCATTCAATGGTATAGAATCAGCAGGTACTGAATCCACTGCTGGTTCTTTTTGCTTTTGTGCTCTGGTGACCACCATCAAGGGTGCACTTGGTTTATTATAAGCTACCGATCCTTGCTTGATTGTTATCAAATTTACAGGTGCTATAGCTGGTGGTGGCTTCGGTCTTGCTAGACAGTCTTTATAGCAATGCCCATATTTACAGTCACAACAGAATGGTACAAATTTTCCTTTATTTGGGCATTCTGCAACTCTGTGATTTTTTCCACATGCAAAGCATCCAAGTGGTGCTCTGGCCCAATTTCTCGAGGCTTGTTGTTGAGCGGCAGCATAAATGACATACTGTTCTGAAGATCCACCTTCCTAATCATTACCATAGCTCCATTGCTCAGCACTTCCGTAAGGTTCTGGTTCCATCAAATTGGCAGGAGGAGCGGAGTGCTTTGGTGGGGCAGGCAAGGCTAGACGCTCCGGGTATCCAAGAGTAAATTGTCGTAGTCTTGCTGCTGGATTGACTCCATACTGTGGATCTCGATATCTCATCTGGGCATACCATTGTTGAATCATCCGAGGATTGAAGTTGCAAAAGGCAGTCTCATGGTCAGGTGAATTACACAGATGGCAAACACTGATTTCCATTCATTTTTTCAATTGAGGACATTCGTTCACTGTGTGATTTCCTGTACAAATAGAACACCAGACATTTTCCCTAGTAGGAAAAGTCTTTGCAAACTTCTCAGGTTCCTTGTTCACTTCTCCGTGGAAATTTTCCAATGCTTTGATCTTCTCATCAAATTGTAACTGCAACTTTTCCATCTGTTTCTGCTGGGTCTTCCCAAGTTTCTCGAACTCATTGAGCATCATTTCTATAGTAGCATTGGCATTCGTTGATGCAATAGTGGTGGATGTCGTAGTAGTCTGCCCTGCTGTATAAGGCAACATACTGACATTCGGCTCATCATCTGAATCTTCATCCTCCTCTCGAATTGCATTGTCCATCGCATTTTGCAAAAGTGCGTACTCATTATGGCGTTTCAGTTCACGTCTGATCCGTTTAGGTAGACCTGACAAAAACCACATAATCATGGCATTTTCATTAATCAGCTCAGGCTCACATTCAGATCTAAGACGTTTCACCCTTTCGATGTATTCTCGAACCATTTTCCGCTTTCCCATTTTAATTTTATTTAAAAGTAATAAAGGGTCTTCCATAAACTTCCGTGGTTTGAACCGTGTGATAAGGGCTCGTTTAACAACTTCTCAATCTGTGTGCTCAGTTTTATCTTGACTATAGCACCAATCTTTTGTTGCGTCTGTTAAGGCCATAGGAAACAGTTTAAGTTTATCTTGAGGATAAATCTCACCATAGACCTCACAGGATTCAGCATAGAAATCGAACTGGATCTGTTAATCCATTATATTTGGGTAGATTCAATCGGGGTGCTCTTCTAACAATAATTGGATTGACCTCCTGTGGAGCACCTCCAGGAGCAGCTCCAAGGGCAGCCTTTTAGATCAAATCGATAATGTGATTGGATATAGATTTTTTCAAAAACTATCTCAGATTAGATCTACTAGCTCTATTCCACTTTTCAAGAATCTGATTCTATATGATGAAAAACTAACCAAAATTCGATCAATCAATACTTCTCAAAAATGATAATTCTCTCAGAGTCCAATTCAAAATATCTCAGATCTGATCCAAATTTTGACAGAGACTTGATTTGAAAAATCAGAAACTAGAAATAGGACTTGCGAAGGTTATCTGGGCGAAGGTTGGCTCAGCGAAGGTTCAATAGTGTTATTTTGGGATAAAAACTCTATGAATACTTTTCTGACAATTTCTTGGGAAATAACCTTTGCCAACTTCTCAGATGGAAGATCTGACACGGATAAAACTATGGACAACCGGGTGAAGGTTTCTGACACAAGAAAATATAGTTTTTTGATCTAGCGAGGATAAAAATCAAGATTTTTTGTGATCTGATCAAGATAAATCTTCGCCAAACTCAAAAATAGTATTTTTATATAAATAGAACGTTCTGGAAACTTGGCAAAGGTTCTGGCGAAGGATCAAGAGTAATATTGGTAATTTTGCAAAAAAGTGACTTTTTTGGCAAAAATATGACAATATGACAACTGATCCTCTGGAAACCTCTCTATTTTTGGTATTATTCTTCGCCGACCTGGCAGTAGATAGATCTGAATCACATCTAAGCACAGTGAATTGGGCGAATGTTCTTTTTCTGTATTTTTTAGGATTTTGATAATTTTTGGTGTTTTTTGGTGGTTTTTCTGATGTTTCTGAAAATCTGCTAGGAATTAATCTTCACCCTTCAAACTGAAGGTTTTGTAAACAAAATCAAAGGTGTCTGCAACTCGGCAAAGGTTTTCTAAAAGAGGATAAAAAGTTTTGGGCTCTGATGACGCTTTTTGCATTTTTTTGACCAATTTTGACAGATTTGACCAATTTTTGTTATTTTCTCTGATATCTCAAATCCAAATGGATCTTAAGATTAGTGATCTAAATAGCTTTCACTGTTTAACAATCAGATTAGATTTCAAACAAGCAAATCCACTAAAAATCTAACAAAATCAATCCCAAACTATCCCTACAATGCAGTTTTAACACTATTCATGCCACGACAAGATGCCTAATGCAAGCTAACCATTAGCCAAACATGCTGCAAACTGAAAAATTGGCGTAGCTCCCCGGCAACAACGCCAAAATTGTAGTGGGTTTCTTTCCTTGCCTAACCTGAATCCAAGATCTAGTCAATCTAGCATCAAAGAGACGGAGAGCACAAAAAATGAACTAGTATTGTGATTTTGGGACCAAAAAACACAAATTAACTTGAAATGAAAGGTGTTGTAAGGTTTCACATGTGTGAAAAGTACATACACAACCTGCAAGTTGTTTTGATCCAAATGAATTCAAGCTTTCACTCTAGATGAACTCGCCCTCACTAGTATTGGCCAAAAACAGATTTCGCCAATGATCTTTACAAGATTTATGATTCAATGATCACTCTCTTACTTAGCTCTGATACCATGATAAATTTTACAGTTGTTAGGACAATAATGATTGTACTTTACGATCATAGAGAGTTATTGGTTGCTTAATCAATGGATCTATCAAGTTCTACACATTAGATCTTGATCTAGATTCACTACACTTGGATTAAGCAAGAGCAATGGATCAACACGTCATTAATTAGTGAGAGTGGCCTCACACGTGTGGAGTACTGTCCATAGTATGGCCTGCACTTGAAACAACAACTACAATAATCCAAGATAGCAATCATTCATAGAAATCACAAGACAAATGACTAGAAACCTCACAAAAGTGTAGAATGCAAAAGTCTCATCAATCTTCTTAGCAAAATGATGATCCTTTTATGGATCAAGTACATCCACGAGTCTGATACAATCCAGCAGGTCTTCACATGTGTGAAGAGTGCCACATCACTTAGATCTATCCATTTGATCCATCCTTGATCCTTATCCAAAGTTGACCTTCTAGAATATGGCTAAAATCCAAAAAGCTAGTCTCCTAGAATATACGAATATTCCCTACAAAGTAAGATCTAAGGAAAATGGTCAACTCTTATCTTCTAGTACTCTATACACACGTGTGAACATCCACTTGCCATGTGGGAGCATTTACTCATGCACATGCAAGAAAAAGCTAATTTCTAGGTGACTAGTCAAAAAACTAGTCATATCATGTTCACACTAACTAGATTGATACAAAATCAATTTAGATATATACAAGTATGAAAAGTACATCCTTTCACACGTGGGAATAGACTCCACACGTGTGAAATCAGATCATCAACATGATTCTAATGTTTGATCAATATTTACAATAACCAATGTCAAGTGAGAAGTGATAATTTTCAACATATTGTTGTAGATTTGGAGGAGAGACCAGCAACACAACAAGTCAAGTATGATAAGAGGGCCAAGAAGGCTCTACACATGATAAAGATGAATATTACCAAAGAGCTTTTCAAGGAAGTTGGTAAGTGCACATCATCTTTGGAAGCTTGGGATTCATTGAAGAAGCTTTATGAATCCAAATCTACCTCTAGAGTGTTGCCTCTAAGAAGGCAAGTCTTTTCTTGTTTGCAAAAGAATGAAGAAAGTCCAAGTACTATTGTTTTGAGGATGAAAGCATTGAATGATGAGTTGGCTTGCATTGACGAAAGCATTAAGGAAGGAGAGCTTATTCAAATGATTCTTAATGGCTTGTTGGATGCTCATGCTAACATTGTTCAAAGTATTGCTATTCAAAAGACTTTTCCAAGTTTGATGGATCTTCAAGAGATCAATGAAGAATATAGGCTTCAAGCAAGAGGTGGATCTACATCGACACTTCAAGAGAATGCTATATTCACAAAGGAAAAATTCAAGGGCAAAACCAAAAGTAATTGGTCTAAAGGGCAAGATCAAGTGGATGCTTCTTCACGTGGCAAAAAGAAGGATAGATCAAAGCTCAAGTTCTTCTATTGTGGCATCAAAGGACACTTTGCAAGTGAGTGCTACACGAAGAAGAGAGATCAAAGAGACAAGCAGGGTAATCTTACTCTTGATGATGGTTTGGATGTTCAAGATGCAAATGATGATGCTTTTGCAATGTCTTCATGTATGCTTGCTAATGATGGAAATCTAGATCTTTGGTGGATTGATAGTGGAGCAAGTTCACACATGACCTTTCACAGAGAGTACTTCACTTCTTTATTGGCATACGAAGATGACAAGAGGGTGATCTACACAACCAATGATGGTGAGTGTGCAATCAAAGAAATTGGCACAATTCTTATTTCTGTCTCTACAAATAGGAATGTTCATTTGGAGGATGTCTTGTTTATTCCATCTATTACCAAGAATTTTCTTAGTGTGAGTCAAATCCTAAGTAAAGGCCTCAAGGTGGAGATGGAGATGCTTGTTTGATCAGTAGGGAGAGAAGAGAAAACGTGCCATCCTCTTTGTAGGTGAGATCCCTTGTGGAAGTAGCTTTCAAAACTAGCCATAGGATGAAGCACAATCAATCTGAACCATAGAAGTTGTAATAAATGCGAGTGTGGTTGAAAGACTTTTTCCACCATGTCACGAATACTTTCTTTTTGGCACTCGAATAATGACCATCTTTGGTACAATCTAGCACGATCATTGAATAAAGTTGTATGTATACAGATGAGATGACAGTCCCTATCTGAAGAATTGAGTCTTTGATCTGTTTTCCTGATTGGCATTGACATAAGTTTCTAACGTGTTCTAAGACTCTTTGTGTTCTTTAACCATTAAGTTGGGCTTCAGTTGTTGAGGACTTTTGTCTAGAAACGAATAGTTCGTGAACGCGATTAATTAATTGTCTGCATAGTCGCAAATACATCGAACAATTCTCGATTCTCTGTTGACACCTTAATCAGCCAGAGTGTAGTATTGTTGTACTACTCTGATAACATCTCATCTGTAGAACGCGCTTCATTCAATTTGATAGAGGCCAGATTGTTGTTCTGTATTTATTAACATTACCCATCCCAAACATAAATAATACTGGTTACTTTTTAATGTTTGTCGACAATTTGAATAACACTCGAACCCACTTGCCATAATTGTACCAAAAACATAACTTTCTAACGCTGTTCTCTGTGGGAACGACATTATTTACTATAAAACCTATATTAACCTTGTTGGTATAGTACGACAGGAAGCGTGCGACCTGTAGGAGGCTTGAAGCTCTCTTTCTCTTGCTCTCTCGCGATGGGAGGATCAAGAATTGGAGGCTTGTGGTGGCGGCTTGTTCTCTCTCTCTCTCTCTCTCTCTCTCTCTCTCTCTCTCTCTCTCTCTCTCTCTCTCTCTCTCTCTCTCTCTCTCTCTCTCTCTCTCTCTCTCTCTCTCTCTCTCGTTTGTGGAAGCTCGAGCTGTCTATGAAGGAATGAGGGAGTTGGTCTTAATTTCAATTCTCTTTAAAAAAAAAATACACCTTTACTTTTTTAGCTTTTAGACAAACGGGTGCATGGTGTTTGAGCTAGTTTCATGCATGATGAGGGGTCGACAATTTTGTGAATTGGCTGATTTTTTGCATCAGTGCTACTACGTGCAAGTTAATCAAGGCTTGGAAGGAATTTTGGACATTTGGTAGCTTTGAGTTGGAATGAAATCGGATTTCTTGAACAACTCTGAAAATTTGAGTTACTAACACCCAATTATAGAAATTACGGTTTCTTGGTGTTTGATTGTCAAAATTTAGCCTTGGATTTTGTATCGCTTCAGTTGAAGAAATTTGGATTTCCTCTCTCTAGGAACAATATGCATTTTTTGGGCTTTATCACTTTGACATTTTTTGATAAGCCAGTTTATTTTGGGAACTTTACTACTATTGGACCTTTGGTTAAGCTATAATAATCAGTTTTGGGAATGAGATTTTTTTAAGCCGATCTTGACGTAAAAGGAAGAATGGTATGGTTCTTAGACATATACCTGGTCTATGAATTCAATTCCTTGGTACGATGCTATTTAGACCAATTAACTCTAGAGTATTGGTACTCCCAGTAAATGGAATTCAATCACATTTTTTTAATTTTCTCCTTTTCAAATCGGTGAAACACCATGGTTATTGTGGTTTTGATGATTTTGGTCATTAAAATTGAACAAACCAAAGCTTTTGAGATACTTGTTAAATAATAAATAGAGGAAAATTCATGGTATTTGGAGGTAATTCTTTATTCGACAAAATTATTTGGAGTGAATTTTTGCAAACCAAAGGAGTAGACTTTGATGAAACTTTTGCCCTTGTTGCTAAACTAGTTTCCATAAGGTGATCATTTCTCTTGCAACTACTTTCAATTGGCCTCTATTTCAATTGTAAGGATTATCTCCTGGAATTGGTTGTGAATTTGATCCTATATCTGGGTATAGGAATGCCAAATCATCTTTTTTGACTTTTTGGGCAAAACAGATCTGGATGCAGAGGATTCTTAGAGGAAAAGCTGGTGGTATGGGACATCAGTGATTCTAAAGGGAATTTCTTGGGTAGAATGATTAGCAAACCGATGGTTAGGGATTGCTGTAATGGTAATACTAACAGAGTCCATTGGTTTTTGTTAAGGGTATTTTGGGGAATTATGAGATATAGATTGATCCCTTAATGGTATCTCATTAATTACAAAATATGGAAGCCCTTAAATCTATTTCTCTATTTTATTAGACCTCTACTCTTTAGAAATTTCTTATTACATGACAATTGGATTGAGATTCATATAATTCCTTCCAGTGTAGAACTCTGTTCTGAAGGTTGTTAAATTATATGAAATTGTACTTCCATATAAGATTTTTGAATATGGCTCAGAACTTAGGTTTCCTGAACCCTAATGTTAGTCTCTATTTGATAGTTGATTATTGAAAGTTAATATTTCTATCATTCAAGATAAGATATTCTACGATTCTGAGGAAAAAGTCATGTTTGTAATAGTATTGGATACTTATTACTGACTTTTCGAATCTTTGATATCTTATACATTGTCTCCTAGAAACTTTTAAATCGAAATTATGGAATTGCTTTTTTAAAAAGGGGGAAGAAAAGATAGGGATAAGTATTTCGAGGAATCAGCCAGTTGCATTGATTTGAAAAAATCTTGTATGTGTGCAATGGTAGAACTATCCATTTTGAAATAGACAAGCTCTCTAAGTAATTATTTTGAGTAATCTAGAACTAGATGAGTTTTGGGGTTATTGAGTTGTGAGATATTCATTAATATGTGAAGTATTGATAAAGATTAAATTAAGATTCATTGATTGTAACCAAGTACCATTTTGATATGGATTGGATCAGTGGAATAAAGCTTTAATCTTAATTCTATGCCCAAAGATGTCTGTATATAGCCTAATGTTGGTTTGTACGCTAAGATCTGTTGTAGGTTGATTGGTAGAAGAAATTTTGTTAATAAGAGGTAGATGGTTGGAAAACTTGTGATGTGGAGTTATTCACTTCAAAGATTTCCTAGATATGTTATTTATTCATGAGAAAAAGAGTTCTTTGGTAGCTGAGTTGCAAGATTCTCAGTGAATTATGTGAGTAACATATGCAGATTGTGGATATTTGTCAGTTTATAGCCTATGTTTGTGTATAGGAACATAGTTGGATAAGTTGCTTATGTACATCTTAATCTTGTGGATCTACTATGTGTTTCCTATGTACTGAGTTTATATCGTATACTTAAACTAGTCAGAGTACATAGACATATGAACAAGTAATGTGTGGAATAGTTACTTGCAGGTTAATGTCTCTTTCTGTGGAAAGGATAATTCGTTAACTTATTTTATGGTTTGGAGGAAGATCTAAATGTGGTGTTATACATATATAATTGAGATATGCACCTAGACATTTAAGATTTCTGAATCATTTACAATTAACTTGAGTAACTAGATTATTCCTGATTAGAAGTTAATTGGATAAGTAAGCAGTGTGAAGAGAATTCACTGGGAACTGTTTATTTTGGTCTATATTGCTTATAAGTCACATGATTAGTGAGTCATTTGGATTCATTTATGAGAACTGTGCATAGAATATAGAAGATTCTTGAAGGAGAAATATCCTAAGTTATTGACTATATCCCAGTGAGCTCATATACATATAATGGATGACAGAGTCTAACTAATGTCAAGGATAACCATTGAATTCAGTTGGAAATCAGCAGAACTTTATAATCTCTAGATGTGGTTCTAGGTGATTGTATAAAGTTTATTATTTGTTAAAGACAAATGTTATAATGGTCTCTAATCTCTTGGTTGATTGTAGAATCTGGAACTCATAATTTGGTTAAGAATCGAGATGGAAGAATATTCTTGGAATCCAGGAATTTTCCTTGTGGAAAAGATTTCAAAATGTTTCTTATATTTCCTGAGTGGTATGTTATGCATATACTCCAGTATCTTTAAATGATTATGGGTTTAGAATTCGATAGATTATGATTGCCGAATCATAAGATTCTAAATGTTTATGATTGGCAGATCATAATTTGATACTTAAAGGTCATTAGATGATTATATGGAAAATATGATGATTCTTAAGATGATGAGTAATTCTTGATCAATTGGTGGAGTTAAAATTTAGATTTGTTATTTGAACTCTAAATTTGTATACAAACTCGAGATTGTTTGGATCTCACAGGCATTTTCATTAAGTAATTGTTTACTTATGAGGAATTTTCTTACCTTTATAGATTGTAGTCTAGGAATGCTTGTGTACTATTTTTCAACCTAAAATCTCTGGTTAAATAGGAGCAGTTTAAGTCTATCAAAATTAAATGGTTGTTATTATTTTAGCATGTGATGCTAGGGATAGAACACTTATCTCAGGAGAGTATTTGGGGTACTCACAAGACTGAGTTCAAGTCATTTTTATCTTGATGGATCTCCTAAGAGGTTTTGGTGGGATGAGTTTTGTACCAAGAAGCATTTATGATAGGTCTACAAGTATTTGTGGATAGTCTTGGACTATAATTGTTTTGGATCTTTAACTTTTAAACATTGATTTCCAATATAAGGTGAGGACTCACCCAGTGATTCATGTAAATTGAGGTACATGAAGGTGATGTTATTAGATTGGAGAGAATCAAGCCCAATAGGAAAATTTATCTTTTAGTGTACTTCTAAAAGGTCGATATAGTATTTCAGTGTAGAGAAAGATAATTTGAGAATTATCCCATCTCTAAATACTTATATGATATTGAAGTCAGACTAAAGATTGATTTTGAGGGTAATTGTGAAAGTTAAATGATTGATTTGTTAGCTTTTAAACTTAATCTTCAAGTTTGGTCGACTGCTCATCCGGTGTATCATGTAAATTTAGTTTATATGATGATGACAGTTTGATGTATTGAAGATTTTGCCCATTTGGAAGATTTATCGCTCAATGTACCTTTGGACCCTGAATGAGTACTCAGGATCAGAGACAAACAATTGAGAAATTGTTTTATCCTTGTGTGCTTGATTAGGTTGGTTGGTCAAATTGAGGATAATGATTCATGGGAAGAGTTAAAAGCATACAAATTGGATTTCTCCTAGTTACTCGTTCTTAGGACAGAACTGGTTTAAGGGGGGAAGAATGTTATGTCCATGTCCTGTACAAGGTAATCGGAATCATTCCTAACGTGGATAGACGGTCACTCCAGGTGTATATGGTTATTGATTATGCCTCGTAAGTCCGGGCTTGGCTTGTAAAGTAATTAATAATCATATGAGGGCCCAGACCTATAATTGGACACAAGAGCACATGCATAGTGAATGACTGCTTTCATGCAAGAATAGGAGGTCAATAGCTCAATATGGATTGCATGGAAATCCTAAAGAGAATATTCTCTCTCTCTTGAGGAGAATAATTCTAGTGGAAACTCGCCCATCTTCCTATTGAAAATTCAGTTTCTTGAGCTTGTTTCTCCTCCTCTCTTTTAGATTTTTCACTACGGCTTGGGGGCTAGGTCCAAGAGAAAACTCCAGGAGGGATCTAGGTTTGGATGGGTGGTTTTGCTCCACAGGTGTCCTTTTGGTTGTTTTGCAACAGGATCTAGTCAGATCTTCATTTGGTGATCTTTACAATAATCACCCGTTGGTTACTTCTGTTGTTGAAGTTTAGCTTTTGGATAGTGGTTCGCAAGGGAAAGCAACATTATATGGCAGATCATGTGTCGCGAATCAAGGGGAAGGAGACTGTAGCCCTACCTGACGATGAGCTGCCAGACACTGTCTTATTCTACATTGACACTGTACCTGAATGGGCCACTAACATTGTTGAGTATCTTATGCAGGGCCAACTGGACAAATCCTTATCCAAGGCAGAACAGCAGAGGTTGATTCTCGAGGCTAGACCTTATCAGTTGACTGCCGGCCAATTATATCAAAGACGAGCAGATAATATTCTTTGAAGATGTATTCTTCCATATGAGGCCACCCAGATTGGTTGAATTTTGCATGAAGGCATGAGTGGTGGTCATTTCGCATCTGACATTATAGTTCGCAAGATCTTACAATCAGAATGCTGGTGGCCAACAATACATAAGGATACAAATGAATAATTGAAAAGGTGTGATGTGTGCCAGAGAGCTAGGAGACCAAAAAGGTTGAACTATGATCTTTTACACCTAGTTCTAGCTCAAGTACCAATCGAGAAGTGGGGATTGGACTATATTGGTCCTATACACCCTGCTGCAAGAAGTTCACAAGCCCGATATATAATCATGGCTACGGATTATTTCACCAAGTGGGTCGAAACCAAGGCAGTGCGAACAACAACTAACAAGTTCCTGTATGAAAATATCATTGTGCGCTCGGATGCTTGGTAGAGATAGTCAACGATCGCAGAAGTCATTAATCAATGAGACCATCAAAGTCCTATTGGAAAAAATCTTCGTGATCCATCAATTTAGCACGTCTTATTATCCTTGTGGTAATGGACAGGCCGAGTCATCCAATAAGATATTGTGTAGCGTCAAAGAATTAACAATTCCAATTCCAAACCTCCTTTAAGAATTTAGCACTCCAAAATCGGGATGTAACTTCAAGTGCTTCAATCTTCCAATCCGATGTAGAGCTTGCCTCCATCCTATCCAAGACCGCATCTTAGTCGGGCTCTGATACCAATGTAAAGACCCTAAAGGATAACTCCTAAGATGAGGATAGGAGAACACAATAAGAGAGACTATGGAGCCAAGTCGCCCAACCAAACCTAGATCTAGCCCCCAAGCCATGCCATGCGAAGCAAGAGGAGAAGAGAGCTCCTGGTAACCTAAACCCAATATGTCGACGGGAGAATCCCTACCTCATTATATAGAGAGTAGATTCCTATTCATGAAACCATGCAACCTCCATGCAGGTCAACTATAAATAGATTACATCTCTTCATGCAGTCCTCCTGCCTATATCCATCATAACGTACATGCAATACTCCATATGTCTCAATTAGAGTGTCTAGGTCCTCTCAATGTAATTAGTCACAAACTGGCATTGACATGAAATTAAATCATGGCGTGACCAACAATTTCGAATACTGGAGGGCCGGTCTACCATATTAGGACTATTCCAGGTCCTTAACCGAATATGGCCATGACACTATATCCCTTGCTATTTTCAGCATAACCAGCAGAGATTCCCTTTATGGACGTAGGATCATCCTTCTTTCTTGTATCTAATAATTGAAAAACATAGCAAGTAGATCCAAAGATTCTAAAACCTTTGAGATTTGGCTTCTTACCAAATAGAGCCTCATAAGATGTTATGTCTCCAATGGGCTTACATGGCAATCTATTACATAAATAAGTTGCACAAATAATGGCCTCTCTCCAAAATGACTTAGGTAGAGACTAATCTAGCCTTAAAGCCTTTGCACACTCACAAAGAGTTCTATTCATTCTCTTGACTATAAGTACATGTAAGCTCTCTTTTAATACCATTGGATTTACAAAACTGTATCATCTTAGTGGAGATGCGGACTGTTGGATCTGGACAATTGACATACTCTTTGGAAAACTAGACTAGAGCTCGCTTGGTGTCTACGTCCATCTTCCATCCGTACTCGGAACGAATTTTCAGCCAATTCATTGTCTCGATGGTGATTTGGTCCATTGGGATGTCGCATTCCGCCCATTTTGATCTGCATGGATAGGGAACGTAATGGGCATTGACCCGTAGTTGTCGTGGACTCGTGAAGTACAACCTGATGGCTGCAGGGTCACGTTTGAACAGCTTTTGGTGCCATTCCAGTTGAGGGGCCAAGGCTGGAATGAAGACGAGCTCGTTGCGCTTGACCTCTTTGATTGTGATTGGTAGCTACCAACTGCCGCGTGAGCTTTCATAGAGATATTGGACCAAGTAGGCGTTGATTTCATCCTCTACTGAATTTGGCCTTCTGAATGCATGGCTAGTAGAAATCGATCTCGGGCCTTGAGATGAGAAAGCTAGTGCTTGGCTCTAATCGGTCGTTTGCATATTATCGGGGCCTGTATCTTGCCCTTGATCTTGTGTATCGGACCCCATCATTGTTTGCCCTTGATCGTGGCTTTGACTAGCCTACACAACATCATAAGTGGGTGGCATTCAAATCACCACTGAGGTCGGTTGAGGTTTTTGTGCCATGAGATTTTGTCATGCCTTGAGTGTGCTCTTTGCTTGGCTGAGCTCTTGATTGGCATTTGCACGATATTTGTCGTACTAAGCCTGGTAGTTGTTCATGGTTTGAGTGTAGACCTACACCTGCTGCCTGTAGAGATTCATTTTCAGTTGGGTGAGTGGCCTATCCGCAGGTATTGGTTGGGCTAACCATGTGGCCTTCTCTGCTTGGAGCACTTGCACCTCCACTTTTAGCACGTGTTTTCTGTTTCGTAGATCTGCAATTGTACCTGGAGGGGGGCTAGCATTTTCTCTGCTTCTTTCTGGAGCTCTTGGACTTTGGCTGAGGCATCCGTGACTGTCTTAGAGAGGCCCGTGATGTAGTTCTAGAGGCTATCATCGTGCTTCTTCAATTTAAGAACCTCGTCCTTTTGTGCCTGCTAATGTTGACTGACCAATTGTAGTTCTTGCTGGAGTAAAGTGAGTTCTGCTCATAGCTTCGTATTGTCTGTTTCCAGTTTCTGAAGAAACAAAACGTTTATGTTTCCAAAGCTTTGCTAGCTTTCAACCCTCAGTTTGACAAAAAGACACGAAGCAAAAATGTTCGCAAACATCCTGACGAAAAGACACGAACACGAAATGTTCGCGAAAGAAAAATGTTCGTGATACTACAAGAGAAAGTCAAAAGGCACGAAAGTCAAACAACTCGAAGTGAAACGAAAATCTTCACAACTTTTGACCTTCACGCTCTAAAGGATCAAGAAGATCATGCAAGTACCATGAAGTACAAAAACCTTGATCTGATATGATGACATCAGCAGAAGAGCATTATGACGTGCCTAACCCACCTCTCTTGTAATCCATGATTAGTTATAGATTGTGTAGTCTATCTAATCAGATATGCTACTCTGAATGTATGCAATTACTAGATGTATAAGATACATACAGTAGCAGATAGAAAATATTCAGAATAGAAGTCTGCTTGTGAGCGAGCCAATTTTGTAAGTGGATCCGCAGATCCAAGAAGTCCGCTGGTAAGCGAGATGCTACTCGTGAGAGAACACCATTTTCTCTCGCGCCAATGCGCTGTGTGGGTATGTCATACAGCGCTCGAAATCAAGAGGATCAACTGATGATACTGTAGCTATTACGCACATATCACTCTCAATTTTGTCTGATCTTGATGCGATGACAAACATGGGAGAGTCCATTTTGAGTGAAAGTAACAGATTGGACGGGATTTCCAACTATGCAGTGTGGAAATTCAAAATGAAAAATATACTGATGGAGAAAGATGTGTGGGAAGTCGTCACAAGTGATGAGAGAAGGCCGCAAAATGAAGCGGATATCAAAGTGTTCGACAAAAAAATTCTCTCATGCTTCTTTAGCATTACACAAAGAATACCATTTCATATTGTACCCAACATGGACAAATAGAATGTATAATCCAAATACAATAGAATGTATCCTAGGCCAAAAGAACCATAGATTTCAACAAAAACCGAATATCATATTGTCCTAGATATCCAATATCTATTCCAGGTCGGTACAAAACTTAATTCTTTTAACAAGTTAGAACTGTCTTGGTTGTTACTGTCATTACAGAGAAATACTCTATAACTGAAAAGAATTCAAATTACTAGATTCCTGTATGGAACACCTTCTATCTGCATTACTTTGCAAGATCCAAATCCAATTGCAAAACAAAGATGGTTCCATAAATGGATTATCCTTGCCACTACTTTTCCCTTAGAATCCTCGAATTCTCAAAATTCTAATTCACACTAGAGAAAAGGAATCCAACTTCCCAGAGGCAGTCTTCTTAAATAACTTTCAATTTTATTCTCACTTGCAATTAATTATACTGCAGGAATTGAATGTTAATCACAAGACCAACAATCTGTGCAAATAGTACAAAAAGGACCAAGAGTGGATCCTAATCTGATCCTCAAGAGGGATTGGTTGTCAAAATACTTGATCTATCAATCTACTTCAAATTAAGATCAATCTATATCAATTCTAGACACAAAATCCTAACAAGAACAATCATTAATTGAAGGTAAGTGTACTTTATGATTTCACACGTGTGAAACACTGTCTGAGTACAGAATCCAACCTGAAAATCAAGTACACATTGATAGAACCTCAAAACAATCAAAACAAATGTAGACAAATGGAGAGAATCACTCAAAATTGCTTCCAAAACCAAGATTGGTGTCTCACAATGATTATGGCCAAATGTGGCTCTATATATACAATAAGTGTAAGCTCGTGGTACTGATCATCCCTTTGATCCCACATGTGTGAAGGTGCTTTGTCATATGATGATTCATCATGCAAAACTGACACTTGGACAAAACCTTCTATTTTGAGCACTTTTGGTCCATTTTCCTTCTATATGGAGATCTACTTGGAAATCTTCTAGAATTCAAAATTCGCCTACTTCAGCTTATTCCACACGTGTGAGCTGTCCTCTACACATGGGATATGACACCTAACCAAAATATTTGGCTCATGCAATCAATAGATTGATGCCATGTGTTAGATGTCTAGAAAACTAGTTTTTGGCCTTTTTAGCCACTAGAACTTGAATTAAATCATATGTACAACCTATATGATTATGGTACATGACAAATACACTATTTTCACACGTGGGAAGGGGCTCCACACATGTGTGTTTATCTATATACAAGATTTTTGGCCTCTACCAAGCTTATGTTTGCATTTCTCACACTCCTCAAAAATCTAGCTTGGTAAATCTAGCTTGATGGAAAACATGATGATCTTGAACTTGACTCCATGGGTTGAATTGGCCTTTGCTGGTTCAAAAGGTGTGAAGATCAGCCAATGAGCTTGATGTTGATCTGAAATCACCATATCCATGATAGTGCTTCTTTGATGTTGACATCTTTGATGAGCTTGAGAGCTTTGCACCATCCTAGAATCTTCGAAATTGATTCCTTCGAAATTTCATGTAGATGCTTGACTTTGAGGCTTGCTCCTTCTTCATGTGCATGCTCCTCCATGAGAAAATAAAGATTTCTTCTTGACTTATTAGGATCACAAAGATCTAACATCATGCTACCATGATCTAGAGAATTAGACATCCAAATTGGCAAGACCATGCATGCTATAATAACAAAGTGTTTGCATCATATCTTCATGCTTGTTTACCATGCTAATCTCAGATCCAATGAGGCTAAATACTTCATTATGGAGATAAGTGTCTTTGGAAGATGATTCACTTACTCTCATAAAGAGTTTACAATTTGCCTCAATACAAATTTTCAAACTATGAGTGAACAAATCACTTTTGCTCTTACGTGACTCAAGAGCATACATTTGATGAAATAACCATTTGCTTTCTAATTGATTTAAAATAAATTTCAGCCTTTTAAGAACATCATCAATGTTCTCAAGAGCACCTAGATTTGCAGCTTGATTTGAATTTCCTTCGGCCATCTCGATATATCTATCTTGAAAATTACTAAATTTAATCATAGTGAAGTACTGTTGACCAAAAAACTGACTAAATTTGACTCCAATATGGTCAAATCACTATTTCTAGTCAGTTTCACAGATATTACAAAAAACTGGAAAAAACTAAAAATTTTGAGTTTTCGCACTCTTAATTTTTTTTGTTAAAATTTTACGTTTTCTTAAATTCATAAAAAATCACAATCAGTTAGTAAGCAATCGAAACCGAAAATTTGATTCACTGTTCGATTCTTAATTTTACTTTATTAATGTCCCTCAGGCATGCAAGACATGCGACATTAGACTGATTTTTTACATTTATGAAATTTTACGTAAAAATCCAGCTCTACAGAAATTGTCAGCTATAAAATCCAGTTTTGTATCTAGCCGTCAGATTACATGCGTATGACCACTCAAAACAGATCTAAACTACTCATGCATGTTAGAATCGCTCTGAGAATCCACGTGCAGACATTCCATGCAAGCACAGTATCTCAAAATAGGAAATTGTCATGCATGCAATCAGAACAATTGGAAATTTTACCAATTTTGCTCACAAAATTGCAAAACTTCAAATGATCATATCTTTGGCTACAGAACACCAAATTGAGTGCTGTAAAGCTCAGTACAGAGGGAGACCTAGTGAACAAGACACTTGCCATGTCAGCTTGCCACCTAGGATTCACATGTCCAAGTTTAGAATATCCAATTAACCAGTAGGAGGGCGCACTTTTTCTAGGCCAGTATGTCTAAAAACTTGCAAACACTCAACCAAGCCTAAAAGTGATGATCCAAACAATCTTAAATGGTCTCTAAGAGTTCCATGAAGCCTTCATACAGATCCTATGAAGCATAATGGGCTTAGAATCATGAATTCTTGATTTCTAAAAGTCAAAATTGCTACAAACTTGATGGAATTGAAACATAAGCCTCTACCCATCAATTAACAGGTCTGATAGCTTACTGGGAAGGTAAAAAGAAATATAAATCATGCTGGAAAAAATCCAGAATGATTCCCCTATGGATTTAAAAAAATCCATCCCCCAAAATTCACCAAAATTGGTCAATTTTTGACTTCCTACAAACCCAATTGCTGGAATTCTTGGCTCTAACTTCTCTATGATTCATCTTTTTCCAGCTTCAATTGATGTTCAGCAACCTCCTACCATCCAATTTTATGAAAAAACAAGCAAAAATCATGAATTTTAGCCCTTTCTAGGCTTTTTCACCATGCCCAATTGGAAATTAATGGCAAGAACATTTTCCAAATCCACAATTTATCCAATATACAGAGTTACAACCAATCAATTGATCTGAACTTGCTTGATTCTGAATTCTACCCTCCATTTTGTGTCAAAATCATGGAAAACAAGCCAAATTTGACCACAAAAGAGCCTAGAATCCAAATACATGGGAAGATCTAACATGCAAACTGAATTTCAACTACTTCAAAGTGTATTAACTTGCTGAAAATTTTAGATCCTTAGCTAGTTTTGAGCTACACATGCTAAAACTCCAAAAAAGGTACCAAAATTGATTTCCTAGCACAATTCTCTATAAACCACAATGAATTTGAGAGAGATATGGAACATGCAAATTGAATTTGGGAAGATCCACCAACTTGCAACCTTGCTCCTCTCCTTGGATGAGAATACTAGTTGAATACCACCAAGCTCCAATGAAAAGCACCACCTCTCCAAATTGTAAGCCTGGCTCTGATACCACTATAAGGGAAGCTCCTTAGATCCTGCTTACAAATCCTAAACACAAAGGATAACACACTGTGGAGAAACCACCCAACCAAGTAGAAGCATCCAATCAATCTCTAGAAGCCTCACCCCCAAGCCAAGGAACAAGAAGCATGAATGTAGAGTGAGATCCTAGCAATGAATCAAGAACAATGATGTGGAGTAGGGTGAGTTTGGACCCATTATATAGAGACAAATGCATCTTGGGCACTAAGCCATGCATAGCCCTAAGTACCCTATACATGGATTCACCTGGAATAGAGTCCTATGCATGGACCAACTATTCATAGAATTGCTATTGATAACTCTACACATGCATGCACTGTCTCATACCTTGTCTAAACTCCATTTAGTGTGTTCTGGTCCTCACAAGGATATTAGTTACTTTCGAGTCACGTCCAGTATGACGTAGCATAACTAACAACTTGTTTCACTGGAGTACCGTGTATCCAAGACTAGGAGTATATTGTATCCTATTAACTGGTCATTGACATAACACCGATGACGAATAGAAGGGCTTCTATCCGCGATCTAGTGATTGAGCCGAGTCTCCCCTTATTGCAATATGATATTGCAAGGGATTCCATGAAAGAAGTATTGTTTCTCAACAAATTTTTCTTACAAGGCATCAAGGACAACAATGACACTTTGTCGCACTGTATCCTTGGTGCTTGCTCACCTGCTGTGAAGTTTCTGTTGATGCCTTATCATACCAAGTATGTCTATCTCTTTACTTGTAGTTATTGTATCATTTATCTAATGAAATTCTTCATGGTTTTTTGCAGTGATCACTGGAGCTTAATTGTAATTTCTGTAAAAATCACAAATAATAATGTCGTAAATCTGTTTTGCGTAAAGATGAATTCCGCCAGCAACACACATAAGGATATTGACTCGCTGCTGTCGGAGATATGTAAATATTTTCCAATAGAGAATCCCACGGCAAGAAAATGTGAGATTGTGAGCATTGAGGTAATTATTGAACATTTTTGGTGTATTTTTGTTTATCATCATTGTTAAGCGTCAGTACCTTCATCCCATTATTAATCAATTGAATGTATTGCAGACACCCCAGCAAAATGACTCATTTAGCTATGCGTGGTGTACTTTATATAATGTGAAATTATTTTTTAAGTGGTACAATCTTCAAGAGGATGTTGATATTTCAAAGGTGAGTTATTAGCCCTTTCTCTTTTATCTTCATGTAAACTATTCTTTGTTATTAATATTAATCTAATACATTGTTCATTACAATTTACCGTAGGTGATTATATTGCTGGCGAAGTGTACAGATTTCAACATGATATCATCCTTAGTCTATTGGCTAGGTCAACTGTTGGACCAAAGACTGATGCTGGGCCGTCTAAGCCAGACGATGTTCAGATTTTAAATGAGGCTGGGCAATTTGTAAATACCCAAGCTGAATAGATAAACATATAGACATATAGAAACAAAATTATAGACATAGTAGACATACAAAAATAGAATCATTTGCACAGATGTACAAAATTCCTAAATTTGGGTGATATTTTATTGAATACAAATATCAATTTATACAATTGATTGTATAGATTTTCACTGTTCTTCTACAATGTTGATATCTGTTGGAAGATCCTTGCAAGGTGTTGTGTTTTCCTGTCTTTTTCGTATTTGCATGAAAGATAAGCAACTTGTTAATTTCTCTATTTTCTAATAAAGTTGCATATATAATTATTGACTAATTTACAAATGAGATTAAAATCTTACCAGCTTTCCATTGATAATGAAAGTGTTTTGGTAGAATTTCATTGTGCATTAGCACTAACTCTTGTCTGATATAACTCAAGCTCCAATGATCTTCCACTACAACTCTAGTTAGCATATCTTCATTGTTGAAAATGTGGACTTCTTTTCAATCTGTGTGACCATCCATTTGAAGGTCTTGATTGAGTGGCATCTAGGTCCCACTTATTCGTTTCCATCTTTGGTAACTGAATGTAAGACTAAGCATTTGTCTTGCAATGCAATAACGAAATATCATAGATGATTTCTTAATTCTACGTTCAATATCTCCAACTGCCTTGCATTCTCAACCCACATCCATCATATCTGAAAGAGTGTCATCTGGCACATCCTTACAAACCAATAATGTTGGTGTTCTACGAACATTTGCATTTGAAAAAAAATCTACAAATACATATAGGATAGGTACCGACTTAATCTATTGAATTTTGATCCAGTGCTCGCTTTCATTGAGTTTTTTTTTAATCTAACAGTAATTTGCATCTAAAAGATTCTGACATCATACTATCAGGTGCAAGCCATTCATCACTTCCAAAATGTGGCATTGGTGTATCTTCAAGCTTTCCGAAACCTCCATGCATATCTGGAATGTACTTGGCCTCATAGAAAAATATACCACTATCTGCAAGCTCCTTAGAAGTTCTTCCTCTGTATTGTAATTTTCCAATATCTGAATGAATCACATTCAATATACCTGCTAGGGATTGTGCTGGCTCCCATTTGCTTATGCTGGATGGATATAAATCTGCAACAAGAATGCAATACATATATGATAACTGATATGATTTCAACAAGTTTCAAAAGCATGAATGTTAAAATATAGATCCCAAATTTTTTTGAACTTATAGTTACATTTTTGGTGATCATGAGTATTGAAATCTTGTAGATACAGTTCTGAATGCATATAGACATGCTGAACCAAGACTTCTGAGATTGATTGCCCTCTTGGAGAAGTCCTAAAATCAAGGATATTTGCTTTCCAATATGATTTGAATGTCATCTTTGCTTCTTCTTTTTTTGGTCTAAACATGCCTTTTGAGGATGGATGCAGTAGAATCCATGAGTTTTTCATATATCTTGTTGGTTTCCAAAATCCGGCTTCATCCTTCCCATTGTGAAAAATCACTGATTCAATTTTAGATCTTGGTCTCCTAGCCATAGTGATTGCTTCCAAAGTTTAGTGCCAAATTCTCAAATCTATGAAATGCCAGATCGACTCAATGTTATATGATACTTATTCCATGTGAATGGGTAACTGGACCACAATAACAACATGTGGTAACTATCGTACTGTCTAACTATGATGCATGTCACCAATTCCTATGCATGTGATGACTTACTGTTGGCAAACCTGTGTAGTTTGAAATTGACGAACATATTAACCAGTGTGGTTAAATAATTAATTAGAGACAATGTCGTCGGAGCATTTTTCCATCTTGCTCCACGACAAATTCAAAATTTTTAAAAGTTAATTTTTATAACTTTATTATTTCTATCTACATTACATAGATTTCAAATATATGCAATTTCATTGGACCACATGTGCTTAACAAGATCATGGATTACTTAGAGATCGGAGATGCGAGCTATTCTTTAGTGTTGAATTGGATTATCAGAGTAGGAGTCTTAGGCGGCCGTGAAAGAGAGATTGTAGAAACGATTAGGCGTCTTAGACAGCCATGCAATCTCTCATTCTGATAACCTGAAATAAAGAGAATGTAAAATTAATTTAGGTGTCGGAGACAGCCATACATTTATTTGATAATGGTGTTTGTGTAAGAGGAGTGAGAGATAGTTTCATTCAACAAGAACGCAAAGATGTAGAACAATAGCAAATCTGTATATTAAAGTTATAGTAACAACAATCAGACCACAATACAATTGTGCTGATAGGAGTGTGATCCTACTTACAGATTCAAGACAATTACTAAAGTTCTGAATATATATATCTCTCTCTATGATAACTAACTCTGAGGAGATAGCTACTGAAGACCTGTTCTGGTCATTTGATCTCTGTCATGTACTACTGTATCTATCTTTTACATCTCATCTTCAATTGCTCATTTACATGTATCTAAAGCAACTGAAAGGTCTTGCATTATTTTACTTTACATTTACAAGATCTCTTAATAGCTAATTAACTAACTGATAGGAATAGTCGTTATTGGAGCGTGAAGACGTAGATAGTCTGTACTTGAAATCCTGTGTATTTCTACAGAGTGTCGCCTGTGTAGAATCTAGTGTAAAACTGCAGTGTCGGGATTTCTCTTCACAAGTGTCGCCTGTCAAAAACTGCATGTAAAAATGCAGTGTCACTTTTTGCCCTGATTGTCGCCTGTCAAAAACTGCATGTAAAAATGCAGTGTCGCTTTCTTTCCAAGTGTCGCCTGTAAAAAATGCGAGGAAAAATGCAGTGTCGCATTTTTTGCAGAAAGTGTCGCTTACCTGGAAGTGTCTAAATGGCCCAAAAACAACTTACATAAGTGTCGCTAAACACTTGCTTGCTTAGGAAGATAAAATTTGGCGACAATGTCGGGTGTCGGGTTTTTTGTCTGTTGAAAACCTGAGTAAATATGGAGACTGTAGCGACTATTAGTTCAAATATGCAGACTGTTGAAAAACTATTCAGTTTCTATAGGTTTCATTCGAGAGAGTAAAAATCAGATAAGGAAGAAGGGCTATTTGAATGAGTAGGTGTTAGATTAAATTCCAACATATACATGGTTCTCTTTGGTTCTACTATCCATTGGTGCACTTTACTTGTATTATCTTGCAATTCTCTGTGTAGAATGATCTATATTTGTTATTTTCAGGTTCACACGTGTGAAATACAGTAGGAACTGTTTATGTATAGACAATAGTTTCTATTTATATTTTGATTCATGTTTGATCAAGTTATATTAGAGTTTGCATTCTATTTTGTGTGTAGATGTTAATTTTTCTACATTGGCAAGATTGGTGGAGTAGCTTGTTTTGTAACCAAAGATCTTTAGATGATTTGGATCTAAATTGATCCCAAATCTTTCACAGCCAATACTTATGCAATCAGCAACCATTGATGGGGGTATCAAACGGTATCCCATCAAGATGTTCAAGTTTCACGGCTCCATGGTTGAGGATTTCCTTGATCCAATACGGGCCTTTGTTTGTGAACTTCAATTTTTCTTTGATCGCCTTGGTCTTGTACATTAGGACTAGATCTCCAGGACGAAAATCTTTCTTGTGTAACTAACGATCATGTCACGCCTTGTACCGCGCTTTCTCAGCTGCTAGCACATGCACAACCAATAAGCGGGTCTCGCAAAGTTTGTGTAAAGCTTAATGGCACAATTGTAGAGATTTGGATTCATCAAGACCTTGTGTGGTGACAACCCGCAGTGATGGTACCAAAAACTCTACTGGCATTACCACATTTTGACCATAAACTAGTTGAAATGGTGTCTGATCAGTGTTTCTCTTGTATAATGTCCTGAATGCCCACAAAGTAGCATGCAACTTATGTTCCCAATCAGATCTGCTAGCTTTGACTGTTTTCGTGGTAACGCTATACAAGATCTTGTTGGATGATTCTGCCTACCCATTACCTCGAGGATAATGTGGCATATTGAATCGATGGATCATGAAGAATTCTTCCAATAGAACCTTGATGGTTTCATTGACAAAATGACTTTCACGATCACTTACTATCTCTATCGAGCATACAAAGTGCACAATAATATGTTCGTATAAAAATTTGGTAGTAGTTCTAGCATCAACCGCTCGTACTGCCTTGGCTTCTACCCACTTGGTGAGATAATCCGTAGCCACAATAATATATCGGGCTTTTGAGCTTTTCGTTGCCGGATGGATGAGACCAATGTAGTCCAATCTCCACTTCTCAAAGCGTGCTTGAGCTAGAATGATGTAGAAGATCATAATTCAGTTTAGTCAGCCTTCTAGCTCGTTGGCACACATCACATTTATTTAGGTATTCTTTTGTATCCTTGTACATCGTTGGCCATTATCATCCGGATTGCAAGATCGTGCAAACTGTAATATCCGATGCAAAATGACCACCACCCATGCCTTAATGCGATAATGATATAATCTAGGTGGTTTCATGTGGAAGAACACATCTTCTGAGGATGTTGTTTGATCCTCATCAATACAACTAGCCGACAGTATATCAGCAGCCCAATCCGGTACTTTGATTGTCCGTATAAAATACAAAGTGTGTGGCCATCAGATAGAGTCAAAACTTCTTGATCGCATAAATCATGGCCAATGCTTCTCGCTCTATGGTTGAATAGTTCATTTCTGATTCTCTGAGTTATCAGATGGCAAATCGGACTGGAAAATCCTTTTTGCATTCTCATGGTTGAGTCAAGATAGCTCCAACTGCATACTTTGATGCATCCGTATGCACATGGAACTCAATAGTCCAATTGGGTGGTCGTAAGATTGGCTCTGAGACCAATTGTCGTAACATACCAACAATAAAATAAGGGATTTTTGTAGTATAAATGAGTGTCGTTTCCACTGGAGAGCAATAAAAAGGCTAATATTGTCATTATTAATCCAAAACCATAAATAACCAAGAATGAATGGAGTGGAGAGGAAAAGTGACTGCAACCTGGTCATTAACAAATGTTTCTGCAATGCGGCTACCAGTACAGCCTTGAAAGAATACTATAAAGAAAACCAACACCAAAGAGAAGGATTTAGAATGGACAAATTTAGCAATTTGAATAGAGCAATGGCCCCACTGGTTTACTGTTCATGAGTGACTTTAATCACTCCACTTGTTCGTAACTCACTGGAAAAAAAAAAAATTACATCAGCCAACAAGTATAAGATTTCAATCTAAGAATTCCACCAAAGCTTACGGTTTTCTAGACACTAATTAATCCTCAAGTCCGGAAAACAGATGAAGAAAATGCACCAAACATTCATCACCATCTAACATTTTAGTGTTGTACTCTTACACATGCCTTGTGTACAATCAAAGAGACTCTGAATACTTGCATTCAACAAGACTTCTGCTAAGTAATCCATGAACTCTTTTACTCCTTTCAAGAATATCAATGTCACATTCACATGAAGAATAGGTGTGAGACAGGATACTTGGATTTTTTGTATTTGCATTCATCATTTGCAGTTTACAAAGATATATACAGTCTAAGCACTGCAAAGAAGAGAGATTTCTATACCTCTATACAAGGAACAGAGAACAAAGCTGTTCTAAACTTGCAGATGAATAACAAAATAATAAATCTACATTGAAGCACCAACAGAGCTTGTAAGTTTCTATTCTCTTAAAGAGGGTAGGGAGAGGTCTAAGATCCAAGTGACCACTTTTTGATTGATTCAATTTATCTTGATTCATAGTCCATTGTTTTGAGTATTCAACACAGGAAACTGAAGATCAAGACAAAGTTTGATGTTATTGAACGCTTTTGAGCCTTCTTTGAATCATTAGTGTTTTCTTTTGTAGCATCTAACACGTGCCAAAAGTAGAATCAAAACTTGTCTATGTTTCTCAATCCATTTTGAGAGACTGATCTAGATTATCTTGTTTTGTGGAATATTTGAGATCTATCCTATATATAGTTGCAAATTTTTCACATAGGACAGGTAGCACACTCTTGAAATTCCAATAGTGAAAGAGATTAGCAACATCAAGTCTGATTGGAACAAGCTCAAACATATAATTGTCCAATAACAAGAAGTCTTCACAATATGGCACCTGTAGGAGGATATCTCTTAAAATCAAGTGAAAGACTAATACCTCCAATTATTCAATATAGAAGGTTAGGATGGAGTCAGTTCTTATACTTCAGGATGTTATGGACATAGTACTTGGTATTGAGGAGAAGCCTCAAGCACAGCTTGAAATACCAAAGTATAGGAAGAGAGCTAGAATGGCTCTACACTTCATAAAAATGAATGTCTCTAATGAGATTCTAAGAGAAATAGGATCTTGCTGTTAAAAATTCACAATTCTAGCTTGACTTGTTTTGGTCATATGACTTGTAAATAGTTAGATGGTCATGATGTGGCTTGTCACACGTGCCAAATAGCATAGGATTCCATTCATAAGGATGTTCTCAAGTAGACCTAAGTGTTAGAACCTTTGGAATGAGTCCAAATTATGCTTAGATACAAGGGAGAAAAAATAGGAGCTATTTTTGATAATTTTTGCATTGTTGAGGGATCTCCAAGATTCCAACCCTAACCTGGTAGGGATGAAAGATCCACCAAAAAATTAAGGATAGGTTTAGGGATACTCATACCTGCCCAAAGCCGTGATGGATCATGTATATATAGGTGATGATATCTCACCAAAATTAATCAAGCAATTTCATGTTTTTTCTCTCATGATGGTGCAATTGCTCTCTATGTTCATAATTGTTTGAGTACTTGTGATTACTAATGATTATAGGATTGAATGTAGGTCTGGTGTACAGTACTCAGACTGTGGGAGGCCGTACTTTCACACGTGTGAAGCCTTCTTCAAGGATTTGGGCCATTTAGTGAGGTTCAAGCATAGATTTTTGATGGATTTTGATGGTTCAACTTGTGCTAATCTTATGAAATCATAATCTATTGTTTCCCTCATCATTTCAAGTGTTTTAGGGTCCTTATTTGCTGTAATTTTTACACTTGCACCACTGCTATAGAAGCTTGGGATGCACTTAAGTCCATCTATGAAGCTAAGAACACTTCTAGAATACTCACTCTTAGAAATCAAAATTTTCAAAATTTTCAAAGAAGTGAGGAGAGTGCATCAAATTATGTTCTGAGAGTAAAAGATCTTCATAGGGAGCTTTCTTGTGTTGGCGTCATACTCAATCAAGATGAGCTAGTACAAGTCATTCTTAATGGCTTAAAAGAAGACTATGATAATCTTGTTCAGTCCTTTGCCATAAAGAAGGAGTTGCCCAATTTTGAAACACTTCAAGGAATTCTTATCTCTGAAGAAGCAAGGCAAAGTTACAAAGTTTCTAGGATGAACAAACTCGAGCATATTGGAAGTGACAAAGCCCACTTTGTCAAGGACAAGCATAAAGGGAGGAGCAAAAACCAGTTTTCTCAAGCTTTCAACAAAGACAAAGCCAAGGACAAAGACAAAGATGGTGAAGAGGATGACTCAACTCATCCTTCTACTTCCAAGACCAAGAAGAAGAAAGTCAAGTGTTTCTTTTGTGGCAAGAAGGGGCACTATGCCTCTAATTGCTTCAAAAAGAAAAATCAACTCAAACAAGCAAATCTCTCTAATGAGAAAGAATAAGACTTTATAGCAAGTGATGGAGAAGGATCCCTCATGGTGTCGTTTGTCTTCAACACCCTTTCAAGAAAGATGGAGCATGGTACATTGATAGTGGAGCCTCATCACATATGTGTTGTTCAAAGGAGTCTTTTGACTCTATTGTACCTTATCAAGGACTTGAAAGATCCATTTATATAGCAAATGATCATGAATGCTCTATTGAAAGAATTGGCAACATTCCATTAAAACTTGTTTCTTCTAGAGTTCTATCACTTTTCAATGTTCTTTTTGTTCCTAAGCTCACAAAGAAATTGATAAGTGTTGGAAAGTTGTTTGATTTGGGTTGTGATGTAAAATTCAGTTCTAATACTTGCTTTATTAAGAAAGATGATGAGATCCTAGCTAATGGATCTAGATATGGTGGCATCTTCAAGTAAAATTCTTATCAGAATGCAAACTTTTGTGAAATTGCTCTTATGTCTAAGGAGGAGTTATGGCATAGAAGTTTGGGGCATCCTAACTATAAATCTATGCTTTCTATGATCAAGAATGATAAGGCTATTGGCCTTCCAAGATCGCTTTCCAAGGATATCAAGCCTTGTGAGGCTTGTGCTATTGCAAAATCACATAGAAAGCCATATCAAAAGTCTTCTATAAAGACTTCTCATCCTTTGGAATCAATTCACTTGGATGTTCATTTTTCTTCCTCAAAAAGTATTGGTGGTGCACTTGTTTTGTTACCTTCATTGATGATTTTACAAGATATACTTGGTTGTACCTACTTTCTCCAAAAGCTATGGTGTTTGAACACTTCCTAGTTTTCAAAGCTTATGTTGAGAAACAGTTTTCTCTCAAAGTTAAAGCTTTGAGATGTGATAGAAGAGGTGAATACATCTCCAACAAGTTCTATGATTATTGTGAGGTTGAAGGGACTATTTCTTGTGCTTATTCTCCATCTCACTCTATGTGAATGTGCTAAAGCAATTCAAGTTGAAGCTTCTTTGCCTATTGAATATTGGGGAGAAGCAATTAATTGTGCAAATTATTTGTGTAATAGATTACCTCACAATGCACTTGCAGGAAGATCACCATATGAAGTCTTCTTTAAGAATTGATCACCTTAGAGTTTTTGGATGTGCTTGCTTTGTTCATGTACCCTTGGAAACAAGGAAAAGAGATGGTCCAAATTCAGTCAAAAGGATCATGGTTGGATACTCATCCAACAAGAAGGCATACATAATTTATGTCCCCTCTACCTCAGTTACAATTGAGAGTAGAGATATTATTTTCCATGAGAATCAAAAATACATCTTTGATGAGGCCGAGATCAAAGATTCTCAAAAGGATTCTCCTATCATCACTCTTGAAGATTAT
The DNA here is from genome assembly GCA_029204225.1 of Diphasiastrum complanatum. Classification (NCBI taxonomy): domain Eukaryota; kingdom Viridiplantae; phylum Streptophyta; class Lycopodiopsida; order Lycopodiales; family Lycopodiaceae; genus Diphasiastrum; species Diphasiastrum complanatum. The sequence goes on along the minus strand of CM055106.1, from coordinate 12,445,058 downwards.
CATGGAGAGATGAGGTCGAGAATTGAGGAGGAGTCACCTCGAATTTTTTCACCAAGGAGATCACAAAGAGAAAGATCTGAGCCTAAGAAGATTACATATGGAGATAAAGGCAAACAAGTGGAACTCAACTCCACTGATTATGCATATTTTATTTCACATGAAGAGCCAAAGTATAAAATCCTCACAACAGGATTCTAGTCTAAGCATACCATACAAAGCAACAACACAAGGGAACAGGTGGTGGATAAACCAACCCAACCAAACCTAGATCGAATGGATCTATCCCCCAAGCTATGGATCAATCAGAGTCATGGAAAGATGAGCAGCATGTAGCTACTCATCACAAATCAAGCATACACTAGTGAGAGCCCAACAGGTATACTTATACCCTCCAAGGCCCATGCACCACTAGTAGTGCATTGTGACACCTCACTCGACACCTCTGCAGCCTATCTGGGCCACGTCATCTAGCTCCCTAATGACTCACTGATAGACCCATACCAACTCCACCACCATGAGTTTAGGCCTACAACCATTAATTATGACCATGTACACATAAGGGCCTCAATTCCCTTATAGTCACAATTAACTTATGGGTTGTTGGTCTACCGGTCCCTAGCGTGGACACGCTACCCGAGACCAGTCATGGGCATGACATTCAGTTAGAGAGAGAAAATCATACATAGAAAACTCAAGTAGAGAGAGAATGAGTCTAAAACACCAAAATTTCATTATTCACAATATGGCAAAGCATGCCCAACTTATCCTACATGAGAGAGACTCGAATTCCTACAGTGGAGTTGCATGGAAAGTCCACTTAACTGAACTAATTCACCTACCAGAGATCCACATGTGTAACTGCATGCATGTATGGTGCATGTCCTACATGTCAACTCATAAAATTGCCTAGACATGTGTAGATCACATAAACTACTTTGCATCTTGCATGCACTGATTGCATGTGGCTTGCATGCATACAGTAAGACTTTGCATGCTATCTAAACATCTGCATGTCATCATAATTGAACCTATCTAACTCCAATCCGAACTACACTAGAAGGATATGTGCCCAATTCACACTCCTTATATGTACAACATGAAATCTAGTGGAAATCATCATGGACATGCTTTGACAGCAAGAAACCAAATGTCCTCCAAGAAATGTAGTGTAAGCACTTGTGGATTCCCTATCCAACCTGTCTCCTACAAAATTTGAATCTGAAAAAGCAATCAAAGTCATATCTTCTCCTTCATAGTATAGTCCATAATCCAAGGTAGAAGATATATACCTCAAGACTCTTTTAGCCAACTTCCAATGATATAACTTTGAATCCTGCATCTGTTGACTTAGCTTATGAACACAAAAGCTTAGATCAGGCCTAGTCACTGTTAACCAAATAAGTGAGCCAATAAGACTCCTACAAAGAGTGACGTCCTCAAAGGATTTTTTATCATCTTTAATAGGAACTTTTACAGTGTGCTCCATAGGTGTATCTATGCCTTTACAGTTCTCCATATGAAATTTCCTGAGCATGGAAAGTGCATATCTACTTTAACTTATAAATGCATGACCTTTCCAAAAATCTATTTCAAGGCCTAGAATATAGTGAAGAACTCCTAAGTCCTGCATTTTAAACTCAGTACCAAGTGCATGTTTAGTTTCTTCAACTAACTTCTCACTGTTTCCACAAAGAATGATATCATCTACATAGATGAGAACAATAATTACAAAGTTATCTACAAACTTATAATACAGAGAAGGGTCATATTCACTTAGACAAAATTTGAGTGATATGAGATAAGAATTGAGCCTTGCATACCAAGACCTTGGTGCCTGTTTTAGTCCATACAGACTTTTGAACAAAAGAAAAACTTTTGATTCATCACCTTCCTTCACAAAACCTGGAGGTTGCTCCATATAAATCTCCTCCTCAAGGTAACCATTGAGAAATGCATTAGATACATCAAACTAGAACATACTCCATTTGTGAAAAGATGCAAGAGAGATGAGTATTTGAATTATTACCATCTTTGCAACTGGTGCAAAGGTATCTTCATAATCAAGACCTTTAATATATGAGTAGCCTTTAGCACAAAGTCTTGCTTTATATTATTGATAGATCCATCATGATTATACTTGATTCTGAATACCCACTTACATCCGATCACATGCATGTTGTTTGGTGGCTCCACAAGCTCCCATGTGTTATTTGACATCAAGGCTTCAAATTCTTGGGTCATTTCTTCAATCCACTCCTTGGATTGAAAAGCTTATTGGACATCCTTAGGCTCTTCATCTGATATAAAAAGTGCATGATAGGAAGTTTCACCTTCCACTTGCCTTCCTTCTTCATCATATGTGAGCCTCCTTGGCTCAGATCTTGCCCGTGTAGATCTTCTTGGTGTGGTAGCTTGAATTTACTCCTCCTCAAGCCTCGGCCTCACCTCTTCTTGAACAGCATCAAGGTTGATGATTGATCTTGCATTAGTCTCTTTGATCTGAACATCATCCAAGTTAAATTTCTGATCTTCATGGAAGACCACATATCTACTAACAACATTTTTGTCAGTAGAGGGCAAATAAATCTTGTATGTTTTTTTAGTAGATACATAACCTACAAAACTTCCTTTTACTGCACTAGGATCTTCCTTCTTCCTAGTTTCTAGAGGTGTGAAAGTACTGTACTTTAGGACCATAAATGGATCTACAAAAGATCCACAAGAGTGATTGGATGCTTGCTTAACAATCTATCAAAAAACTAGACACAAAAAAGTTGATCTAGATTGGCAATTTGACAAACAACAAGCATTAACAATCAAAAGCATTGATAAACATTGAAATCCGAGCCCACACGTGTGTACTACAGGCTGTAGTACGGCCTTCAACATGAGAAACAAGTAGAAATTGATTTGGTTTCATTTGGATCACAAAAACTCAATGTACATAGTGAACTAGCTTGAGATTGCCAATGAGCTCCAAAAATTTTCTATCTTCTCACTATGGAGAGAGGGAATAAATAGCAAATTCGACTTCCTTCTTGAAGTTAGGTGGATATCCAGCATGTAATAAGGAAGTTAACTCACTCTCCTTGACCTAAAATGAAACCCTAGTCTATTTCCTAGAGTTATGCTTGGTAGGTAGCTAGTTGGTCAAATTTTCACCTTAAACTTAGGTGTAGGTCCTATAAAGTAGGGATGACCACCAAATAGACATGACCAACTCTCTTGACTTGACCTAACCTACATTAGGATGGGTTTCCCATGTGGCATCATGGCCTCACATGTGTGGGACTCACTTGTGTACACAGTTTACACTATTCTACATGGTTTTTGATCAAGCTAGATTTGCCAATTTTTGGCAATTCTTCACACTCCTCAAATTTAGCTTGATCTATTTACAAATCTCTTCATAGATCAATGAAAGCTTTAAGAAGTGTCTAAAAAATCCAGCTACAAAGAAGGAACTTTTGAGACTCCAATAGAGAATGATGTCCATGAAGGATCTTTCACCACCTCTTAGAGGATCCCTTACAAGATGTTCCATAAATGTGTCTATATACATGTAGCACACTTCAAAACTAAACATCATGCCAAGCCATGGATTCCAAGGCATTTTGTGCACTTGAAGATACATCAATTAAAATATTAAGTGCATAAATAATGTTGCCAAAGACAACTTGTCTTGCTTGATCCATATGATTGAGCCTAGATGGCTCCATCTTGATACTCAAGGTTCTTCTTGGAGTCCTCGGGTCTTGAGCTTGCTCCTCCACTTGACTTGACTCCAAACCATCAATGAATTGAATAAGGTATTGATCCAAAGGTGCTTCTTCAAGTTTACAAATCTTCCACTCTTGAAAGATCACATTTCCACCATTGACAAATTCTTTGGCTGAAAACAAGTAGATTCTACAATCTCTACTTGAAGAGCAAAACACTACCATTATTCCTATCATTGAAATAGGATAATCTTTGGTCCTTACATTGGAATGATCATGCTCAAAGCATGTGGACCCAAAGATTTCCAATACAAATGATGTTTCATCTTTTATGACACTATTCAAACTATTACAAAAATAGTTATCCAATGAAATTGCTTTATCAACAACAAATGTAGATTTCAAAGCATCCCATTTCATTGTCTTGTCATACAAAGTAATAAATAGCATGAATCTTAAAGGTAAGAAACAAGTCACCTCATGTCTACTAATACTTTCCAAAAAGTATTCAAAGATAGTAGACTCTCCAATGCTCACCACCCTTGCAAGATGCACACTTGAATGGACAATTTGCATGCAATTTGATGACTCGGACATTGTCATTGAGGACTCCCTTGGAACTCTCATGCTTTGAGGCTGATCCTCAAAATCTTCCTCCTTTTGATGCTCCTCCTCAATGCAAGCAAGATCACACTTTGCCAAGATCTCCTCTTGAGTGATCTCCTCCTTTGCCAAGCTCATTCTTTCAAAAGCAACACTAGCTTCCAACTTAAACAATCTTCCATGTTTAAATCCCTTTGCAATGCAAACATCATTCTTCAAGATGAAGCAAACACCATACTTAAAGTGGACATCCAAACCACTTTCTAAGAGTAGACCAACACTAAGCATATTCTTGGTGATTGATGGTACATAAAGGACATTTTCTAGATCCATGCATTTTGAGGATTCTAGATACAAAGAGATGGTGCCAACACCATCTATCCTACACTCTTCATCATTTGCAGTAAAGACAAACTTTTTTAGCATCATTGAATGAGTGTAAGGTTGGGAAAAAGTCCTTTTCACAAGACATGTGGGAGCTAGCCCCACTGTCGATCCACCAATTGTCTCTTGAATTGCTATTGCTTGTTGGTGAGGATGTAGATGCCATCAAGAATACATCTACTTCATCCTCCTCCTCCTTTGCAAGGTTTCCTTGTTTGTCCTCCTCCACTTGTGCTCTTAGCCTCTTGTAGCATTCAGATGCATAATGCCCCTTCCTTCCACAAAAGAAGCATTTTTGCTTTGACTTGTCCTTTGAGCTTGATGCATCATCCTCTTCTTTGGCCTCCTTTGGATGCTTATTCTTTCCATTGGTCTTCTTTTTGCCCTTGAATGAGAAATTGGCTTTCTCATCACCATCCTGCAATGACAAGGAACTCATCCTAGATTTTGCATGGAGCATCCTACACTCTTTAGCCACTAATACACTGTGAAGTTTTTCTATAGTTGGCAAAGTGTCTTGGATGGCAAAACTTTGGACCAAATTTGCAAAGTCATCTCCTAGACCATTAAGGACCATTTGTACAAGCTCTCCATCATGAATCTTCTCTCCAATGGAAGCCAACTCCCTATTTAGAGACTTGATTCTGAGTACATAATCATGTGCACTCTCCTCACTTCTCCTCATGCTTTGCAAAATTTGATTTCTAAGCATAAGAACTCTAGAAGTGTTGCTAGACTCATAGATTGATTTTAAAGACTCCTAAGCCTCTTTAGCATTAGTACAAGCTGATACTTCTCTCAACAAATCATTGCTCACATTCATCTTCACACAATGAAGTGCAAGCCTAGATCTCTTCTTGTATCTAGCTAACTCCTGTGCACCTAGAGGTTCATCTTCATCTTTGCTAAGGTCTCTCTCTTGTAGTTTTTCACTCAAATTAGATTTCTAATCCAACAAATGGACTTATAATCTCAGTTCTAGCACTCCCTCACAAAGTTGGAATGAAGATAAGATGATGTGAAATCTACTTACAATCAAATCTTGCCAATTTTGGCTATTTTTGGACAAAAAAATGACTTAATCTCTTTCTTCCTTCTTGGTGTACTTTCAAGACCTGTTTTTAATCTTAATAGGACTTGAACTCAGCCTAGATTAATTAGATTCCATGAAACAAATTCAAATCTAATCAATGGCAAATGATCTTGGTAGATTATCCTAGGATCTCCACCAAAAATTACACCAATAGCTCACAAATTGAATTTTTTTGGATCAAATGAATACCATGCATTAAATTCAGGTTCAGAGGTGCCCACACATGTGGATGGTACAGATTTGGACCCCTACCAAGTTTGGGATCAAATCTCCTCACCAAAATCAAGATTCTAGCTTGCCCTCTCAATACTAGTTTTTAGCACCAAAACTTGCTAAAAATGGATTTGCATTAGATCAATGGCTTATGCTCTTGTACTTGGCTCTGATACCATGTGAAAGTACTGTACTTTAGGACCATAAATGGATCTACAAAAGATCCACAAGAGTGATTGGATGCTTGCTTAACAATCTATCAAAAAACTAGACACAAAAAAGTTGATCTAGATTGGCAATTTGACAAACAACAAGCATTAACAATCAAAAGCATTGATAAACATTGAAATCCGAGCCCACACGTGTGTACTACAGGCTGTAGTACGGCCTTCAACCTGAGAAACAAGTAAAAATTGATTTGGTTTCATTTGGATCACAAAAACTCAATGTACATAGTGAACTAGCTTGAGATTGCCAATGAGTTCCAAAAATTTTCTATCTTCTCACTATGGAGAGAGGGAATACATAGCAAATTCGACTTCCTTCTTGAAGTTAGGTGGATTTCCAGCATGTAATAAGGAAGTTAACTCACTCTCCTTGACCTAAAATGAAACCCTAGTCTATTTCCTAGAGTTATGCTTGGTAGGTAGCTAGTTGGTCAAATTTTCACCTTAAACTTAGGTGTAGGTCCTATAAAGTAGGGATGACCACCAAATAGACATGACCAACTCTTTTGACTTGACCTAACCTACATTAGGATGGGTTTCCCATGTGGCATCATGGCCTCACATGTGTGGAACCCACTTGTGTACACAATTTACACTATTCTACATGGTTTTTGATCAAGCTAGATTTGCCAATTTTTGGCAATTCTTCACAAGAGGTACATGCACAAAGCATACACAGCCAAAAACCCTAAGATGATCTACCTTAGGCTTTTTCTTATACAACATCTCAAATGGTGTCTTTCCTCCTATTGCAAGACTTGGAAGCATATTACAAAGATAGTTTGCACATGCAACTGCCTCTCCCCAAAATTCTTTAGGCAGAGAAGCTTCCAACCTAATGGCTTTTGCACATTCACACAAAGTTCTATTTTTTCTCTCAGCAACTCAATTCTGCTGAGGAGTATATGAACAATAGAACTATATTTGAATACCCTCTCTCTCACAAAAGCCTTTAAACTTATTGAAAGTGTATTCCCCTCCACTATCACTTCTTAAAGCTTTTATCTTGAAAGGAAACTACTTCCCTACATAAGCTTTAAAAGTAAGAAAAACATCATAAACCATGGCTTTGAAGACAACATATAGATCCAAGAATGTCTTGTATAATCATCTACAAAAGAGACAAAGCAGTTGGCTCCTCCTTTGCTCTTAGTTGATGAGAAATGAACATCTGAGTGTACAAGTTCAAATGGTTGCTTGGTCTTGATACTTGATCTAGGAAAAGGCCTTCTTTGTGACTTTGCCAGCACACAAGCTTCACAAGGTAGAAGCTCATTTGACAGTGTCTTTGGTAGACCAACAACTTTTCCTTCTTTGACCATAGATTGCATGGCTTTGAAATTGGGATGACCCAATCTCTTATGCCACAGATCCTCCTGTAGAACCTTGGTCTCATAAGCAATATCTCAAATGTTAGCAGTCTCCTTAGAATATAGTTTGCACAACTTACCAATTCTAGATCTTCTAGCAATAACTTCATTTTCTCTTGAGATTATACACTTGTCAACTTGAAACTTGACATCCAATCCACTATCAAACAACTGTCTACACTAATGAGATTCTTCGTCAATCTAGATACATACAGTACATCATGTAAGCAAAAAGATTTTGATGATGATGCATGTAATGGAATCCTACCTATTCCTTCAATCCTACACTCTACATCATTAGCAGTATAGATTGACCTTTTTGCACCTAGATATGGCATGAGATTAGTGAAAGAGTTCCTAGAACTAGACATGTGAGAACTAGCCCCACTATCTATCCACCAGAGGACTTCATTCTTAAAAGAAAAAGATGAAAAAGTACACATCATTAATGAATCATCTCTTTCACTCTCTACACCATCACACTCATCCTCATCAGTAACGTTAGCTTGCTTAGATTGGTTCTTCTTCTTGAAATAGTTTGATGCATAATGTCCTTTCTTTCCACAGAAAAAACACTTGATCTTTGACAGCTTCTTCTTGCCACCGGATGTTGTACCTTGTGAGGACTGATCCTCACCACCTTCTTTGGATTTGTCCTTTTTGAAGTGTTGTTGTCCTTTGACCTTGCCTCTTGACTTGTCTCTGATGAAGAGTGCTTTGTCATCTCCACCATCTTTCAATGAAAGTTTGTTGATCCTCAGCATCTTGTTCTCTTGCCTGCTTTCTTTAGCAATGAGAACACCTTGCAGTGTCTCCAAGGATGGAAGATCCTCTCTGACAGCATAAGTCTGCACAATATTGTCATACTCATCTCTAAGTCCATTTAGGACTACTTGAACAAGTTCAGTGTCCTTAAGAGCATCACTAATACCAACTAACCCTTGATGAAGATCCTTAACTCTCATGGCATATGATGAAGCACTCTCATCTACTCTCTGATAACTTAGAAATATTTGGTTTCTAAGTGTAAGCAATCTAGAAGTATCTTTGATTTCATAGATTGTTTTTAGAGTATCCCAAGCTTCCTTGGCAGTGGTGCATGTACTGATCTCTCTTAACACTTCATTGGTAACATTCATTTTTATAAAATGAAGGGCAATTCTTGTTCTTTTGTGGAATGTTGTAGCTTCATTAGGTGCAGTAGGTTCTTCTTCAACTCCACTCACAATATCCATTACATCATGTAGAATCAACAATGATTCCATTCTGATCTTCCACATTGCATAATTTGAAGATGTTAAGCTCTCACTGTGCTCTAAGAAATGTGAACCAGATGAAGAGATCTTCTTGGTGAGAAATTCTAGTAATGACAAAAAAATGGAGTTGAAAGGATGTTGCTTGCTATCTCAATCTAGGATCTAACACAAATGTTGATCCACCCTATGAAATCTAGCAACAGATGTGAGAACAAATTTTGAATATAGAAAATCAATCTATATTGAATTTGGATCTTGCTTCGGTCACAAAAGAAGAAGCACATGCAAGCAAGAAGTCAATCTCTCCCACGAGTTTCAATGTACTGATAAACTCTCTAGGAACTTACTTTCAACTCAAACACGATAATATGTGTGAAATGAAAAGTCTAAGACCTCAGAACACTCACTTCTATCCAATCCTACTTGATTGACAGTAAAAATTGATGAAAATGTTGGAAAAGACAGATGTGTGCTCACTTTGGCATATCCCACGAGTTGAGTACCCTCTCAAACTCTCTGATTGCCTAAAACTCTTCTAAAACAGATAAAATTGATCTAGAAACAAGAGCATCACATTCTAATCTCCAATACCTATTCAACAAGCTATAGAACATCAAATTTGGATCATTCCTTGAGAAGTAGCACTCATTAATGAGGGCTGATTTCACACGTGTGAGCACTCTGTCCGTACAGAGCTCCGCTGGATCAGATCAGCCTTGATTTGATCCACTTATGATCCACAGATTGCTTGTTTCTCAGCGAGTTTGAATCCTTCTCCAAAATCTGAGTTCCTGCAAGCAAAAAAAAACTCAAGATCTGATGTATACACCCTCACCTCTTCAAAGCATGAAGCTCTGATACCATGTGAAGTTTTTAGTAGGTGTGAACTTCACCACACACCCTACAAGATCTTACTGAGGTGTTGTGATTGCACAAAATTGATCAAAGAATAGTATGCTTGAAAAATCTAAGGCAAGAGCACAATGGCATACATCTGATGAAAAAATCTAACTCTCACTATGAGAAATGAATGTCCGAGATAATTCTAAGTGTTCATTATGAGAAAAAGAGGCTGCTCTCAGGTAGAGAGAGAAAATCATAAATAGAAAACTCGGGTAGAGAGAGAATGAGTCCAAAACACCAAAATCTCAATATTCACAATATGGAAAAACATGTCCAGATTTTCCTACATGAGAGAGACTTGAATTTTTACAGTGGAGTTGCATGGAAATTCCACTTAATTGAACTAATTCACCTACCAGAGATCCACATGTGTAACTGCATGCATGTATGGTGCATGTACTGCATGTCAACTCATTACATTGCCTAGAGATGTGTAGATCATAGAAACTACGTTGCATGTTGCATGCACTGATTGCATGTGGCTTGCATGCATACAGTAAGACTTTGCATGCTATCTAAACATCTGCATGTCATCATAATTGAATCTATCTAACTCAAAAACTACACTAGAAGGATATGTGCTCAATTCACACTCCTTATATGTACAACATGAAATCTAGTGGAAATTATCATGGACATGACCCCAAACTCGCGATAGGAAGATAATATTTTAATAATCTTCATAGATAATGTCTGTCCCTATCCTAGGCACTCTGACATTTTCATGTGCAATCCGTAGCATTTCTTGCATATCGTGTAGGAAATTTGCTACTTTCTGAAACTTGATCGTCCGAGTCTCAACCGCAATGGGTGACCTAGGCTCAAAACCGTACATAAGCATAAACGAGCTATAATCGGTAGCTAAATGCTTACTACTATTATAGGAAAACTCAATCAATGGAAGGTACTTTTTCCAATTAGATTGCCATCTAGAAACATATGCACGAAGCATTTGTTCCATCGTCTAATTTTTCTTTTTGTCTATCCATCCTTCTCAGGATGATCAGAAGAACCCAAGCTCAGTGTCGTCTCTAGTTTAGCAAATACGGCCGACCAAAAATGACCGGTGAACTTCGGATCGCGATCGCTCACAATATCACTTGGTAATCTGTAAATCCTAAATAGACGCTCTACAAATATCTGAGCTAAATCAGAAGCCTTTGCGGTGGTCTTTACTGAAATAAATGTAGCCAATTTGGTAAGACAATCGACCACAACCTAAATTGCATCATGTTGTTTATTCGTCCATAGTAACACAACCACGAAATCCATGGAAATACTATCCCATCTCTTATCAGGGATATCCAGTGGATGCAACAAACCGCCAGTCTTATGGCGTTCAGCTTTATTCAACTGGCATTGGTCACACTTGACCACATAAGATTCTACAAAGGGCTTAAGTTTTGGCCAATAAAAATCTCTTCGTACCCAATGTACAATGTATGTCGGGATGTCTTGTGCATGGTAAGTCATGACATTCATAAAGAATTTTATTCTTGACAACATCCACATCAGGCACACAAACCTTCCCTTTCCTGAACAAAAGTCCATTACATATAGAGAAGTCATCAGTACCCTTTATATCCTTCCCTCTAGACTGATCACATCAGCCACCTGATTAGATGAGCCTCTGATATACCGCACTTCAAAGTCAAATTGTCAGCTGGCAGTCCAGCAATAAATTGCCACTGTGCTAACTTACAATCAAAAAGCGGCACCTTGGCCAAAGAGTCCAAGAACTCTTGGACATAACCGTCCAGTTCTCGGCTGCCCATTTTGTAGTTGATAAACCGAATATACAGCTCAGAATCATCTATCGTGACAAAAGCTTTCCAGAATTCCGTCATGAATCTAGCCCAAGTCACTGGTTTCGTGAAAAGTTCCCTCCACCAAGAAGAGGCTTTACCTTCTAGAAACAATAAAATCGATGATATTCATTTATCTTCTGGGACGTTGGGCAAGCTAAAATAGCTTGTCCAACGGTTTATCCAGTCTTCAACAACTTTCGGACGTTTAAACTTTTTATCGCCGGAAAATATTTTTGGTTGATAGCCCAAGTTGTTAGAGTTAATAGCTTGTAGTTGATTAAATAGATTTTGCATTTGTTTATCCTGTTGTTTATTGCTCTAATGAAGTTTTAAAACTGCCTTGCCTAAGGTTTGCAACAGTTTTTCTGAGCCTAGGGTGTCATCACTGTCGGGTGAGGCCAGCTGAATTTCCGTATTTCCCCCATCATTTCTTGGTAATCTCAGGTGAATCTCGGTAGCACCCCCCTTCAAAATTTCCTCAGTATCCATTTGCTTGCCAACTGAAAATAATAAAAAATTTGTTTAGTTAATGCATTCATTACGAGTATAATAGTTGCTAAACTAAGCAATGTCTTCAAAAAACCAATTTACAGACCATATGTGCTTTTACTTACCAATTATACCAATGAATCAGCAAATGGATCGTTTATGCAATAAAATTGGAACTAACCATCAATGTAACGTAAATATGTTATCAACTTGTTAACTCAGACGATACTGCAAAAATTAAAATATCAGTTCCAAAAGACTGAAAAACCCACTTTGAGAAAGAAAAATCACAAGTCTTCAAAAAACTCAAAAAATAACTATGATGATCAGCCTCCCACCCCCTCCCCACCAACTTCAATTAAGTATGGCATAACATCAAGTTTTAAAAATAAAACTTGGAGTTCATATGCCACCTACCGCCCACCCACCCCCCCCCCCCCGATCCTCTCCTACCCTCGGACGATAGCACACGATTACTCGGGCCTCCCCATCGCGCCCCTCTCGAGCTTCATCACCCATTCCAGAAGATCAGCCCGCGAGAGAGAGAGAGAGAGAGAGAGAGAGAGAGAGAGAGAGAGAGAGAGAGAGAGAGAGAGAGAGAGAGAGAGAGAGAGAGAGAGAGAGAGAGAGATCGCGCTTCAGAAAGCGCTATCAGGCAAAAAGAAGAGGCGCCCTCCCTCATCAAATACTAATCTATCTTAGAGTAAACAACAGGGCAACCAGGAGGAAAGAAACAGACGGATCTCATCATGATTTCTGAGTTTTTTTGCATAGTTTTTTAACCTATAACTTGCAAGGAAGCAAAGAACATAACCCATCTACTATTTTTTTGCAGATTACCACTGTTCTATCAGCGATTTAAAGTTGCTATAGCTTTCCTTTACTAGTTTCTAGCATAAGCAATGATTGGAGGCAAGATTTAGAGGGTTTTTGCTATCACTGTGCTTGAAAAACAACCGTTATGCTGTCAAAATTTTCCAGAAAACCTAGATTTGCAGGTTATGACAACTACTGTAGCGAATAGTCATCAATTCTGAAATTAATCATCCTCCAAAATGGCTGTACAGGCTCCTAACTCTGCAAACAACTATTAGTTTGCCAGAAAATGAAGCATAAGCCTGTGATTCCACAGTAAGCAGCCATGCAAACCTGTCAAACATCATCAATACTCAATAGCCAACAGATTAGAGTATTTTTGCTTCTATTCCAGTTTATTCCCACCATTTTAAAACCAAACCGGCTTCCAAATAGGCAATAGACAGCATTAAAAATACAGTAATCATTCAGAAGAAGAATAAGAGACTGTAAGGAAAAATCCAGCAACCAATAAAGTAATTTGTTGCTTTGATACCAATATAAAGTCCTCACAATAGGATTATAGTCTAAGCATATCATATAAAGCAACAACACAAGGGAACAAGTGGTGGATAAACCAACCCAACCAAACCTAGATCGAACGGATCTAGCCCCCAAGCTATGGATCAATCAGAGTCATGGAAAGAGGAGTCACACCAGCAGCACATAGCTACTCATCACAAATCAAGCGTACACTAGTGAGAGCCCATCACAAAAGAAAAGAAGAAGAACAAAAACAAGCCAAGATTCGAGAAGACAAAATCCTCGAATCAACAATCTTCTTCCTACGATCACTGCCACAAACTAGGCCATACGGCCAACAAATGTTGGTTCAATCCAGCAATACCTTGCATGCACTGCAAGAAGAAAGGGCATTCTGCATACGACTGCAGATTCAACCCAAAAAGAAAAAACAAAACTGAAAAGGCAAACATTGCAAAGTCATAAAAGGATGCTGAAAGAGGTGACGAAGACGAAGCTTCAACAAGCTACTCTGAACACGACTACGATGTAGTCATCGATTCAGGAGCAACATCTCACATAACCTGCAATAAGAACATCTTGATCAACTTTCACGAACTTGAAAAAAACAGGGCAGTGATTCTAGGCGATGGAAGCAGACACGATGTCAAGGGCATCGGCTCTCTATAGCTATGAACATTGTCAGACCAAGCAGAGCTACCAGGAGCACTTTATGTGCCTTCACTCTGAAAAGATCTACTATCTGTCTCCAAGATGGCAGATCTAGACATTCGAGTTATGTTTGTTGGCTGATTCTGATGAATCCCCAAGATACTCAGATAGAGCAACTCAATAGCACCTCTCACCTTAGACCGAGGAGGTCTTTGAGAAGATGAGACCAACAAAGATTGAGAGCCGAAAAATGCTAGTTAGGAATGGCAAGCAAGAACTGTGTAAGCCTCATGGTGAATCCCGGAAGATAGAATGACAGTGTAAGAACTAGTATTTCCAAGCAAATGTAATAAATGCAAGTAGATCCCTCTTAAATAAAGTAGAGTGAGCCACCTTTTGATGGTGACCTCTAGTGGAGAGCAATATTCCACTTGTAATTTGTGAAATGTGGAAATTCCACTAGGATGCCACCTAAGGAGCTCTCTTGCTTATTTAAGAGACTCCCTCTTTGTGAAGATGAGCTTTTTGTATTGTATCTACTCCATGCTTAATAAGAAGATTTTCCATGAGTTTGATGCTACACTAAGCTCCTTGATCATGATGGTTTTCTTGAGTGATGCCCTCGGTGATCATGCCCTTTCATTCATATTGTGTGTGGTTGTGGATTTAGAGTGGATTAGTTTTTTTGCTTTCCTAGTTGTGGATTAGATTTCATGTTTTCTTGTGGATTAATGTAGGAGCCAGCATTCAAGTAAACTAAATAGGCTAGAAATGTGGCATAAATCTTGCATATTCATTAACATTCTAGTTCTTGATGTTCTTGGGATGTCCAAGAATCAAAAGGCTGGTTAGTTTCTTGATTCTTGGACTTCTAACATGCTGTAGATTAGTTTTTGTTTCTTGTTTTGTCAATTTATGCAAGTAAAGTAGTGTAGGATCTGATTTTAGTTCAGTTTGCAATGAACCGTTTTAGCATTCTGTTTTTAAGTGCCATAATAATGCCCAATCGTGTTTCAAGAAGAGCTGTTTTTTAGAATTCTTGGTGTGCTTGCATGGTAGAATGATTGCAAGTGATTTCAAGAGTTCAAGAGTGTTCGAAATCTGAGTATTCGTGACAAGTTGAACCATACTACAACCCCGAGAATCTTTCTGCCTGATCCGGGCATTGTAATAAGCAAGATAAACACTACTACATGCCCACAGTCTCTGCTCTGACAGGCTAAACACCAAGTTGTTTAAGCTGTAAACAAGAAGTAAATGAAGCAAAGAACTGTAAACGGATTCTAGAAGAGAAATCAGTCAACAATGTTCGACGGCAACACTTGTCATATGATCAAGAAGACGACAAACAAGTTGCTGACGGTCGGATGTAGAGAAGGAAACCTCTACCAGGCCAAAATAATCAACAACTCCGAAAGCATATTAAATGCTTCAGAAAACGGAGATCAGCTCTGGCATAGGAGAATGTATCATCTGAACATGCGAAGCCTGTATGACATGAGCAGAAAAGACATTGTCACAGGTCTCAAGATTTCAAGGCCCGAGGCTGAGTTTTGCGAAGCTTGTCAGAAAGGCAAGCAACATCGAAATCCATTCACACACGAAGGAAGAAGGAAGCCCTACAGGCTTTCCAAAAGCTTAAAGATGCATTGGTGTGGAGCCATGACTATGACACTCTACTAAATTTTGTCGGCTTCTTAATGCTAAATTATAAACGTTACTTCTTACCGTAGTGCTTAGTATGGTTTTAAGCTATATTTAGTGTTATGAGTACAAATCTTTTTTATGGCACTACGACCTTTTTGTACACTACCTATCCTTTGCTTTCTAAGGACTAAAACTCATGAATAAAGGGCAACTATTAACATGCACTATTACAGTTGCCTTGTACTTTAAAGACCACAAGCGGGCTATCGAAGGTGAACTGTTTAAGCTATTAGATAGTCAAGTATCTAAGGCAATGTTTAAACCACTATGCTTGTGGAGTATCTAAGTCATTGTGTAAGTGAATATCCAAGCCAGTACAATATCTAAGACATACTTAGGCCATTTGGTTAAAGCAACCTTTTGCTGTTTTGTGAAGACACTTTTATGAGGGCACATTTGAATGGCCAATTACATTAATTAACCTTCAGCTATCAAACTTCAATGGATTGTTTGAACTTATTCATTCGACAGACTGATTTTCTCTTTCTCTGAAGTCGGTTAGGGCTAATTCGAGCCATTGTAGGCAGCCACAATGCATACAGGCAGAGCCTCCAGCATATTCGCAAAGCCAGAGGCAGCCCTAAATCATTAGTCAGCAGACATACATTTGAAGGCGGCTTTCCTACAGCAGAGACAACGCATTTCAATGGCAGCGACAACCTACACATCATTAGAGGCAGTTTACAAACAGTTTTCTAGCGCTCTTCTTCTACGTAGGGCAGCCAGTCGGGATTCTGGCATTGGAGCCTCCAGTGCACAGTTAGGGTGCAGATCTTAGGTTTTCCTACAGCAGAGCAGAGCGCTACACACATGTAGAAGGGCAGAATGACATTTCTAGCGGCAATCAAACCAATGGCAGTTTCCAACGCTCTTTTATCTCTAACAACAGTTCCAAGGTGTTCTATAATCGAAAGGTAGATTGTCAGAGGCCTGTTTTTCCTTACCTGAGCCATCAACTCTACTTTCTAACTGCTCTATACTCCTGTGGCAGCATTCCATTGGCTTATGGACAGTCATTTTTAGATGTCAGATATTCATTTGCTCTTTCTTTGCCGACAGTTATCAGAGCCCACGGCCTCTAGCACGTTTTTTTCCTTTGCTATATCATGTCAGGCTCAAGCCATTAGCATTCATTCAGACACAATGATATGAAAATCTAGTTTCTATCCTCTTTGATCCAAACACTTTTCAAGAAAAGATAAGAAAAAGTGATAAACAACTTTTTTGCTTGAATTGGGCTCACTAATTCTTGCACAGACAGAGATAATAGCATGCAAAGCTAAATTTGGGTCTGATACCATGATAAAATTCTAGCAAGCTCACACGTGTGAGGAATGATCCTCAAGTGTGAATGATCTTGTTAAGCTTTGTGTTTAGCACATAAATTGATTCTAAAATGGATGTCAAGATAGAGTACAAGATTTTATGGCTGATTCACAATCTAGCATGCTTCAGCCAGAACCATATTCGATGGAGCAGAAAGAAAAGAAATCTAAAGTGGTGGATGACAAGATAGAACCATCTCCATTGATCTTCCATCCACATCTATAAGTGAAAACTAGAGAATTAGTGACATTTGTCACTTTACATGTATGCATTTCTACCTACTTTTACCAAGTGTCAAATTTTCAGCTAGAATTGTACAAATCATCATGCATGTGTCCAATTCACTTTGTGCATGCTTTACATGTCACTATGGATCACTTACAACCATTGCATGTGATATGCCACGAGTTTCTACAAGCCTATTATCGACATTTCTATGTCTACATTCTATATGCAAGTTGTGTATTACCAACTAGACTTGAAGAACCCATGTAGCTCGAGTTTCTTCTAGGCCAAATTTGGCTTTTACAATATGAAACAACATATTCACATAGAAAAAACTTTGTCAAAAGCCTAAAGTCAAGATAGATGGTTTTTCATTTTTCAACATTATTTTGTATTATCTCTCTCTAATTGACAAACTATTCTCTTATACTTTTTGGGCCATTTATCCATGGTAGTATGAGAACTTAGCACAGTATTTAAGAGTACCCTATGGTCATTATGTCACTTTTCTAACTTGACTATGCATGGTATATAAAAAGGAAGGTTTTCAACATATAAAATACCACTTATTAGAATTGGTATTTCAAATTGCAATCAATACTATAGAACAAATAGAGAAATTCTCAAAAAACTCATTAAATTACATAACATAAAGTACTACTATTATAAAACTGAATATTGCTATAGTGATCAAAGTTGAATCATTTCATTTCACATTTAGTCAACCTATGACATGTTTGGCTTGATTGTATGTTTTGGAATGTTGCAAAATGACAAAACAATACATAAATCAATGAGTTTTTCTTCAACAATTTTGTACACAACATTTGATAATTACTTAAAGCATTTTCTCAACTTGATATATCATTTTTAGGACATTTTGGTCTATCAAATTTCATAAAAATAAATTCACATCAAGTCATATTCTCAATACATTTGATATTTTTCTATCTACTAGTGATGTTTTCTTGGAGTTTACTAAAAGTATAAGCACAAATGCTAAATATGAAGCTTTTTGAATTTTAACATATCGTTGAGATTCCTGCTTGCTCTTTCTACATCAGCCATACTCAAGAGTACATTGACTTCTCATATTTCAATTTCTTAAATGAAAACATCGAATCTTTAACTACACCTAGCAATACAAGGTTGAAGATAATTCTACATAAATCCTTTTTCTGAATTAGTGCATAAAAATGATTTTCTAGTGCAATGTATCCAAAAGAGTCTCAATGTCAAATATACAACAAAGTATTGAATGTTATTTTGGAATCTTAAAGAGATTATTATAGTTTATATAATCTCTTTGAGGTTGACTTGCCAAGAATTTTTTTTTCAAAATTATCTCCTTTCGAGGAAGTAGCAAAGTTGAACCTTGAGCAAGATTGATTTAAACAAGTTGAGATAGTCATTACATAGCTTCCCAAGTGTGAAGACAACTAATAAAAGATGAGGATATCATACTTATATTGGTTATGAAAATAAATGTATATATTGCTAGTGTGGATTGTAAGTGACATGACTTATTATAAAATCAATGGAATTAAAATCATTTGAGTTTCTATAACATTTGACATAACCTAGCAAACTCATGTTAACTTTTTCAAAAGACAACACATAAGTATTTATTATATAAGCACTATCCTTTTCCAAATGAGATTGCAATTCAGACCATTCAGATTCATATATTTTTTGAGATTTACCCAATTGAGTGAGACTTTGATGTTATCTCAATTCATTTTGTTTAAAAATGTTCCTAGCTACGCACATCACATACCTTGACGTGCTAATAGCTGCCATCCTTAAAATTGAAATCTTGCATTTGTTTTTGTATTTTTCAATATTTATAAACCACATATTCGATAGAAAAGGGCAATTCAATATGGTCTTGAATATTTAGGATTTCTAAATTTATAGTCATGTATTACTAAAAGATTTGTAAGAAAATATTGTACTCTTATTGATAAAGTGGTATAGTTGTCCAATGATGTTAAACCACATAAATTTACAATAAGGAGAAATCCTTATTAGCATATACAAACTTCCAATAATTGGTTGATGCAGATCATCATAATGATACAAAAACACAAAGTTGATTTATGCTTTGTATTGAATGTACATGATGGATGTTTATTTTAAAATCAACTATAAGATTAAAATTGGTAGATGCTATATGCTCATATTGAAGTTGTAAATATTATCAATGAAAGTAATTCTTCTAGAAAATGGATGTTTGGATGGCCATTTTTTAGCCATAAAACTAGATCTCTCACTATTGAGATGCTATACTCTATGTGGATTCCTCTTTCTAGAGAATGACTTTTATCACATTGAGGTGATTTTCATGTCATTACTCTTCAAAATGCTTGATATTCCAAGGTTATTACTAGAGTTGTTTTTAGCACACTTTTGTGTGCATGCGCACATGCGCACAAAAGTGTGCGTGAAATCCATGCTCACTTGTTGGGAAATAACTAGAGATATACATTCAAAACTTAGTTCTATTAGTTTGATGTGAAAGGAGACTTGCATATGCATAACATTTAAAAATTGTGAAAGGAAGTTATATCTAGATCAAAATAAAATGGCCTAAAAAATTGACAAGTTTTTATGAGAACTAGAGAGCAACAAATATGACTTGTCTTGGATAACCAAGACACAAAATTGCCTCCAATAAAAACAATAAAAGCACTAGTGGGCTTCCTATCCACCTTGTCACTTGCAAAGTCCGAATCCGAGTAGGCAACCATTGATAGATCTTCACTTTTATAGAATAATCCATAATCAAGTGTGGAAGATACATATCTCAAGATCATTTTGGCCGATTTCCAATGGCAAATCTTTGGATCTTGCATGAATTGACTCAATTTATGCACACTAAGGCTCAAATCCGGCCTAGTAACTGTCAACCATATGAGGGAGCCAATAAGACTCCTATAAACAGTTATGTCCTTGAAGGATCTTTCATCCTCTTTGATAGGATCTTTTACAACATACTCCATGGGAGTATCAATGCTCTTGCAATTTTCCATATGAAATTTCTTAAAGATAGAAAGAGCATATCTAGATTGACTAATAATGCATGATCTTGACAAGTATCTACTGTGAAAAACTCAGATCCAAAAGATGCTAAAGTTTCATAAAGATCTTGGCCATGGAAGTTATGCACATCTAGATTGAAAAAATGATAGAAATTGTGATGTTAAGCATACTAAACATCAACTAAACATCAAAATCTGATCATAAGCTTCCACAAACAGAAACTTGCTGTCCCTGTCCGTACTTCAGAGCCTACAACTTGCATTTCACACGTGTGAAGCCATAGCAACAAAGAAATCACAATTCTAGTGGCTAGAATGCAAGATATGAACAAAAAAGTGAGAGAGAAGAAGATGGACCTTCAAAGAGCATAACATTCATTCAATAGAATGAAAATGAGATGTGTACATACTCGTGGAGATGGCTATTTATAGCAGCCATAGTGCCTCTTGGCCACTTGTCTTATGATAGGCTAAAATTGGGGTCCAATAGGATTCACCCATATACCTAGAAATTTGGTCAAATAGGAATGCACCAAATTATGAGCCAATAGAAGAGCTCCACACTCGACCTCCTCTAATTAATGTGACCTCAAAAGTAGTGTACACATACTTTGGGCCTCTACATACATGTATGAACCTATCTCTAACTTTTATTTGGCCATAGGCCTACAAAATCTCAAGTTAGGAAAATACTACTAGTTGACAATTTTTCACACTCCCTCTTCAACTAGTTTTAGCATAGATTTAGAAAGTACACCAAGACTTGTTCTATGCTTGAAAAATAAGTCCTTTCCCAATGCTTTGGTAAAGATATCAGCCACACATTCCTTTGATGGGACATGTTCAAGCTTGATCTCTTTTGCCAACACTTGTTCTCTCACAAAATGGTAAGCCACCTCGATATGTTTGCTCCTTGCATGGAAAACCGGATTGCTTGCTAGACTTTGGGCTGAAAGGTTGTCACAAAAGATGATTGGACTCTCTGAAAAATCCAGCAAATGAAGCTCCATAATCATCCTCTTGATCCACACCATCTCCTTTGTGCATGATGTCAAAGCTTTGTACTCGGCCTCACTAGAAGAAAGTGATATAGTTGCTTGTTTCTTCGACATCCATGAGATAGCTCCATCACCTATGAAAATAGCATGTGCATTTATGGATTTTCTATCCATAAGGTCTCCTGCAAAATCTGAATCTGAAAAACCAAATAAGTTAGGTGATGAGCCTCTATAAACAATGCCAAAATCTTTTGTTCCCGAGATGTATCTCAAGATCCTCTTTCCTAGTTTCCAATGTTCTATGCTAGGATCTTGCATGAATTGGCTTAATCTACCAACACAATAAGATAAATCAGGTCTTGTGATGGTTAGATATATAAGAGAACCTATTAGCTTCCTATAGAGAGTAATGTCCTCGAAGGATCTTTCATTACCTCTTATAGTTAGCTTTACATGTGATTCCATAGGTGTATCAATAGGATTTGCATCTACCATATGAAATCTATTGAGAATAGAAATAGCATACTTCTCTTGTGAAATAAAAGTGATTTGAGAAGTTCTAATTACTTCTATTCCTAAGATATAGCTCAAAAGACCAAGATCATGCACTTCAAATTCCTTTTTTAGTGCTTTCTTGATATCTTCTATATCTTCCTTGTTCCCTCCACTTAAAATAATGTCATCCACATAAATTAGAAGGATTGTAACATCATTAGCACTAATTCTAAAGTAAAGTGAATGATCATACTCACTCATAGTGAAGTTTTGAGAAAGTAGAAAAGAGTTAAGCCTAGCATACCAACTCCTTGGTGCTTGCTTAAGACCATACAAACTTTTTTGTAGAAAACACACATGATTAGGCTTGCTATGAGAAACATAGCTCTCGGGTTGCTCCATGTAGACTTCCTCTTCAAGATCACCATTCAAGAAAGCATTAGAAATGTCTAATTGCCAAAGATCCCATCCATAAAGAGTTGCAAGGGAAATGATTACTCTTATGCTCACCATCTTTGCCACGGGTGCAAAGGTTTCCTCATAGTCAATGCCATGCTCTTGAGCATAACCTTTAGCCACCAACCTTGCCTTGAACTTGTTGATAGATCCATCTTGATTTGTCTTTACCTTGAAGATCCATTTGCATCCAATTGCACTTTTGCCCTTTGGAAGCTCCACCAATCTCCATGTGTTGTTCTTCATAAGTGCTTCAAACTCAAGATCCATTGCTTGGATCCATTCCTCTTTTTGCCTTGCTTCATCTACACATGAAGGTACATCAAAAGAAGTTAGGAAAGCATAGTTGGATCCATCCACCACTTGCTTACCTTTGCCATCATAAGTGAGCCTTGAGGGTTTCACTTTATGCCTTGGAGTTCTCCTTGGAATTTGACTTGAAGAGGCTTCTTCAACATCCACATCCAATGTGTCATCAACTCCATTGTCATCAAGCACATTAGTTGCAACAACACCATCATCACTTGAAACAACTTTTGGAATGTTACTTTCATCAAAAATGACATCCCTACTTGTGAACACTTTCTTGATTGAAGGAACATAAATCCTATATGCTTTGCTTACTTCACTATAACCAACAAAAATGCCCTTTCTTGAAGATGGATCCTCCTTAGTTCTATCATCAAGAGTAATGTTGAAGTAGCAAATGCATCCAAAAGTTCTTAGAAACTTGACATTAGGCTTCGTACCAAACAAAGCTTCAAAAGGGGTTTTTCCTTCCAATACAACACTTGGCCATCTATTGCATAGGAAATTTGCACACAACAAAGCATCACTCCAAAAAGGTTTAGGAAGATTAGCATTCAATCTCATTGCCTTTGCACTCTCACACAAGGTTCTATTCTTCCTCTCGGCCACTCCATTTTGTTGTGGTGTTCTTGGACATGTGTACTCCCTCTTGATCCCATGCTCATCGCAAAAGGCTTTGAATTTGTTAGAAATGTATTCACCACCATTGTCGCTCCTCAAGCATTTGATTTTGGTTGTAAATTGAGTCTCAATAGCAACTTTGAACTTGACAAACACATCAAACACCTCATCCTTGCTCTTTAGTAGATAAACCCAACAAAATCTACTAAAATCATCAATGAAAGTTACATACATCTTAGCACCTCCATTGCTAATTGTAGTAACACCATGAATATCCGAATGCAAGAGAGAAAAAGGCATCTTAGATCTAGATATAGATCTAGTATATGGCAATCTATGTGATTTAGACAAAGCACATTCTTCACAAACATGATTCAAGCAAGTAAGAGACTTAGGAAGTCCCCTTACTACCTCCTTTTTGGCTATTACCTCCAAGGCCTTGTAGTTGAGATGTCCCATCCTTTTATGCCATACCTCTTGAATTGACATTTGTTCATTTGCCATGCATCCAACTTGGTTAGCAACAACACATGCATCAAGCTTGAACAATTTCCCTTGCCTTTTCCCTTTTGCAATGATACTACACCCCTTTTTGATCAAGCAAGCATCACCATCAAACTCAACTTTGAATCCTTTGTCAAGCATTTGGCTTACACTAAGTAAGTTCTTGGTAATGGATGGAATGAGCAAAACATCTTTCAATTCTATATTCCTATTTGTAGAAAGTGAAATAGGAATTGTGCCAATCCCCTTGATTGCACACTCACCATCATTTGCGGTATAGATTACCTTCCTATCACCATCAAATGCCATTAAAGATGAAAAATACTCTTTATGATATGTCATATGAGAAGTGGCTCCACTATCAATCCACCAAGGATCAATGTCTCCATGATTAGCCAACAAGCAAGATGACATAACAAAAGCATCATTTGAAAGAAGCTCATCCCCACCCTCATCAATAGTTAGATTGGTTTGCTTTTCCCCTTGATCCCTCTTTTTCTTAAGACAATCACTAGCAAAATGCCCTTTGACTCCACAATAGAAACATTTTAGCTTAGATCTATCCTTCTTTTTGCCAAAAGTAGAGTGCTCACCTTGGTCTTGCCCTTTAGACCAATTGCTTTTACCTTTGCCCTTGAACTTGCCTTTAGAGAACATTGCCTCCTCTTCTCCTCCTTGAGATGTAGAAGATGCTCCCACTCTTGCTTGCAACCTGAATTCTTCAGCCAACAAGACCTCTTGCAAGTCTCCAACACTTGGTAAACATTTTTGGATAGCATAACTTTGAACAAGATTAGCATGATCATCCAACAAGCCATTGAGAATCACTTGAACAAGCTCCTCATTATTTATGCCATCATTAATGCATGCTAACTCATCATTCAATGCTTTAACTCTCAAAACAAAAGCATGTCCATTCTCACTCTTCTTTTGCATACAAGAAAAGATTTGCCTTCTTAATGTCAACACTCTAGAAGTAGACTTGGATTCATAAACCTTCTTCAAGGCTTCCCAAGCTTCACTAGATGATGTGCACTTACCAACCTCTTTGATAAGCTCATTTGTCACATTCATCTTGATCATGTGAAGGGCTTTCTTTGCCCTCTTGTCATACCTCAATTGTTCTTGAGGTGCCAAAGGTCTCTCCTCCACACCTACAACAATATCCATCAACTCATTCATCTCAAGCAAAGACTCCATCCTTACTTTCCAAGTAGAATAGTTGAGGGAGGTAAGCCTATCATTGCTTTCCAACATGTAGCCTCCATTTGTAGCCATGTTGCAATGATTGATCTCTGATCTTTGACCTGTTCCAATGCACTAAGCACTCTCTTGAATCAACAAATGAAACACAAGAAGAAATCACAAAGATTTGGAACCTAAAACCTTACTTTTTCTCTCTTTTCCTCACTTTTTCCTTAATTTTAGCCACTAGTTTTATGATTTCTTGATCAAACCAAGACCAAACCTCAATATACTTGCTTTTCCCTCACTCCTAAGATTGAAATACACTCTTGAATCATTCAGCAAACTGAAAATCAGAGGGTTACATCAATTTTGAAGTTTTTGACATGAAGAAGCAAGAAATTGAATCAAAAAACTATATGCTAGAATGGAAAACTAATAGGATCTTGTTGGATCTTGCATCTCCCTCTTTCCAAAACAATTTTTGTCTCCTTATTCTGATAAGTACAGAGGGAATTCGCCCTACTTCAATTGAAATGCATACAAATGATGTTTTGATCACAAAGATCCAATTTCTACACATAAATCAACAAGATTTTTAGCTAGAAACTTGATTGGAATGCTACAAAAGCAAACTCGCCCACAAATCTCTTCTAAATCTGGCAAAACCTGCACATTTGGCCGCCTAATGCTCTGATACCATGTGAAAAACTCAGATCCAAAAGATGCTAAAGTTTCATAAAGATCTTGGCCATGGAAGTTATGCACATCTAGATTGAAAAAATGATAGAAATTGTGATGTTAAGCATACTAAACATCAACTAAACATCAAAATCTGATCATAAGCTTCCACAAACAGAAACTTGCTGTCCCTGTCCGTACTTCAGAGCCTACAACCTGCATTTCACACGTGTGAAGCCATAGCAACAAAGAAATCACAATTCTAGTGGCTAGAATGCAAGATATGAACAAAAAAGTGAGAGAGAAGAAGATGGACCTTCAAAGAGCATAACATTCATTCAATAGAATGAAAATGAGATGTGTACATACTCGTGGAGATGGCTATTTATAGCAGCCATAGTGCCTCTTGGCCACTTGTCTTATGATAGGCTAAAATTGGGGTCCAATAGGATTCACCCATATACCTAGAAATTTGGTCAAATAGGAATGCACCAAATTATGAGCCAATAGAAGAGCTCCACACTCGACCTCCTCTAATTAATGTGACCTCAAAAGTAGTGTACACATACTTTGGGCCTCTACATACATGTATGAACCTATCTCTAACTTTTATTTGGCCATAGGCCTACAAAATCTCAAGTTAGGAAAATACTACTAGTTGACAATTTTTCACATCTACTTCTAGGCCTAAGATGTAGTGAATCTCACATATATCTTGCATTTTGAATTCACTACCTAATGAATTTTTTGTCTCATCAACAAGTTTCATGCAATTTCCACTCATGATGATATCATCTACATAAATCATTGAGAATAACAAGATCGTTATTTACAAACTTTATATACAAAGATGGATCATATGCACTTGGATTGAATCCAAGTGAGATAAGATATAAATTGAGCCTTGCATACCAAGACCTTGGGGATTGCTTAAGCCCATAAAGGCTTTTGAATAAGAGACACACTTTGGATTCATCACCTTCTTTGATAAAGCCCTCGGGTTGCTCCATATAGATCTCTTCCTCAAGGTAGCCATTGAGGAAGGCATTAGCATCAAGTTGAAACATCCTCCACTTGAAATAGCATGCAATAGAAATGATAATTCTAATAGTGTCCATCTTGGCCACGGGTGCAAAGGTGTCTTCATAATTAAGACCATGAATTTGAGCATATCCTTTGGCACATAGTCTTGCTTTGAACTGATCAGAGAGGAATACTCTCTGTCCATGGCTTCTCTCCAGAGATCAGAGTCTGGTTGCCTCTTTTCGAGTGTCAGGATCTTGCCTGTCCTATCAACTACTTTATACTGATCACATTCGAACTCTACTCTATGTCCTAGATCTGTGATTGTGCTTAAGAGAGCAGATTCATAGATAATTTTGGTACATACAAGTTTTTAGAGAGTAGCTTAGACTGATCATTTGCAAAGCATAAACTTACAATGCCTTCACCTTTAATAGCTTGTGTGCTACTGTCGCCAAGGTGAACGAATTTTTGAGTACTGTAGGATGTATAGGACTCGAAACAGCCAATGAGACTAGTCATGTGTTGAGTGGCTCCAAAATCCAAGAACCAAGAACTGTCGCCAGATGCTCCTTGATAATTGGTCATGAAGGCATTATGATCCG
This sequence comes from Diphasiastrum complanatum, assembly GCA_029204225.1. Taxonomy (NCBI): domain Eukaryota; kingdom Viridiplantae; phylum Streptophyta; class Lycopodiopsida; order Lycopodiales; family Lycopodiaceae; genus Diphasiastrum; species Diphasiastrum complanatum. The sequence goes on along the minus strand of CM055106.1, from coordinate 12,417,828 downwards.
CTTCTTGGATAGGCTGTGGAGCTTCTACAGCTGCATTTGCCACTTGATTCAACTGCCCTTTGCTGTTGTTCTTTGTTTGAAGTATTATGTAGTCTTGAATTTCATGGGTGTTTCATTTGCAGTATCTGCTGAACAACTTCGGACTCGAAACAACCAATGAGGCTAGTCATGTGTTTAGTGGCTCCAGAATCTAAGAACCAAGAACTGTCGCCAGATGCTCCTTGATGATTGGTCATGAAGGCATTATGATGCGCTTCTTGAATAGGCTGTGGAACTTCTGCAGCTGCATTTGCCACTTGATTCGACTGCCCTTTGCTGTTGTTCTTCGCTTGAAGTATTCGGCAATCTTGTATTGCATGGTTGTTTCATTTGTAGTATCTGCAGAACAGTTTCTTCTTTGTCTGCGGATTCGACTATTTCTTGTGCTGAGCTGGTTTCTGGTCTGGCTTTGATTGCTTCGAGCCTTTCTTCTTCTTCTGCTTTGTCGTGCTCTTGGGGATGTACAAGGCATGAGAATAAGCTGAGTAACTCGAGGCTTCGTTCTTTCGCGTGTCTTCCTGCACCAACATAGTAATGACTCTCGAAAGAGTCAATTCTGGATAAGTCGTGATGATCATCACCCAGCTGTCGTAAGAACTTGGCAAGCTTGTAAGCAGTTGCATCACTGCATCTTGATCGTCTATGATAGATCCGACAGCGGCCATTTGTCTTATCAGGTTCTTGAGATGATTAATGTGATTCTGTAGAGAATCACCATTCATCATCTTGAGGGAGTATAATTTCTTCTTGAGATGTAGCTTGGAGGCTATATCTCGCACTTCGTATAGTGTGCTCAAGATGTCCCAGACTTCTTTCAATGTTTGAGCCTCGGATACATGGCCGATTTGGGTATCCGTGATGCTGAGGATGATCATCGCGAAAGCTTTTCCATCCTTTAGCTTCCATCTGGCGATTGTTGCTGACAATCAAGAATCAATGCGCAAGGCATCTACTTCGTCTCAATCATCAACTCATTCACTCATTAACCTGAATATCCAAATGGTATTAAATATATATACATTATATTACAGGTGTGCAGATGTGGAAAGAATAGAGTGGATGTGTTGTCTGTAAGAGATCGTGGGTGGCTGCAGTAGTTGTCCAATCTATTAGCACAGCTACATGGGGTGAGTGTGAAAAGGGTGCACTGTCAGTCAGTGCTAAAGTGATCGTTGTTGATGAGAATGCAAAAAGGACATCACTCTTACGAGTAACCTTAGGATTAGATTTACAGGGTGCCTTTGCTTTTAGGACACCTTTGGCATTCTGTAACATAGTGTTCTCTTTTCGCCTGTCACCATAACCAGTGTCATGATCCTTTCACCTTTTCTTCGTCTGTACGAATTTGCGTGTAAATATGTAGATTGCGCGACAACGTTAGTAAATATGCAGCATGAATGGAGGCAGATTAAAATGGGATTAAAGGAGAGTAGAGGGAATAAATCCAACAATACTCACTCATAACAAAGCCTTGAGAGATGTGTGAAGAATTTGGGACCAATCAAGTTCCAAATCCATAACCTAATCTTTGGTTAGAAATAGATCAACTATACCAATCTTGCCAATGTGAAAAAATCAACATCCACATGATGAAAGAGATGCAAACTCAATAAGAACTTGATCAAACATCAAACATAAGATATTATGAGGTTTTTGTCCATAAAAAAAATAGTAAGCAGATCTGAAAATATCATAAAATAAGCATTCTACACACAAGATTGCAAGTTATCACCAATATAGTGCACCCATGGATAGTTGAACCCAAGAGAACCATGTATAAGCATGAAATGAGATAAAAGAGAGAGAATGTCCTCTCTTCCCATGAGTTACATTCTTTTATAATAGGTCCAAACCTTACTTCAAACTTTGGTTTTCCTCCATAATGAAAAACTCTACTATTATTGTGACTAGATTCAATGTCTCTGCTACTCAAATTGAATCTATCAAAAACTCGTGTTCTATAGTTTCTCACACTTTCCAAAAGTGTTTATTAAGATTATTTTAGACTAATATAACTTTGAAAAGTCAAACTCTTAGTCTAATATGAAAATTGGCCTCAATTGTGTATTTGGCAATTTATCAAACTATGACCAATGTTGACTAAACTAGTTGAAATCTCTCACACTCCCTCTTCAGCTAGTTTTAGCTTAACCATAGAAATTGAACCAACTTCAGAATGATATCCATCCTAAGTATAGTCCTCCTTTCTAATTTTATGAAATAGTTTCCATAATTGATATAGAGAATAGTGTCCACTTGGGATGCTTCACTATTTCTTACATCAATTTTACATGTCAAGATGTAACTAGAACATGAAGAACCAATATAATGTAAATGAGATGATTTTTCCATGCTATAAACTTTGAAATCTATGGAAAATTACAGAAACCAAACAATAAATGTGAGTGATCACCATTTGCTTGCTTGTATCCTCCCTCTTTGTCCTTTCTAGCCATGTATCCACCATGAAACTCCATGAATGAGCCTCCATCTCCATCTTGCCACAAGATGCCATCATCACTTGATGAATTGATCATGAATGAGTGATATAATGAACCTCCAATAGATTCATTTCCATCAACAAAACTAGCAAAGAATTCTAGTACAACTCCAACATCAAAATGATGCTCACCAATGTAGCTAGTTTTACCATATCTTGACAATTTGCACACATCCACATGAAATTGCTCAAACATGAGATAGAACAAGTAAAGTAAACTTGAAAAACACTTTCTTGCTGCTCCTTTGACCTTACTTGATTCTTCCATAACCTACAAAAATAGATCCATAACATCTTTGCCAATTGACTCTCCTTTGATGCTCTTGACTAGCTCCATTTGCCAACTTCTCTTTTGACTTGTTGAAGCCCTTTGAGATCAACCTCTTCATCTTCAACTTGACCATCAAAGCCATTGACTAAGACCTCTTTTCCAGATCCATTAGTTTCTAGAAATCATGAATACATCCATCTACTTCCATAACATCATCTACACAAGAAGATTCACCAAAATATGTTTCATTCTTCATAAGAGCTTGATACTCAAGATCCATTGCTTGGATCCACTCCTCTTTGTTCCTTGTTTTATCTACACAAGTAGGCTCATCAAAAGAGGTTAGAAAAGCAAAGTGTGTACCTCTAAGAGGATGAGTGTGAGGGTGTTGAGAGTGAAAGAGAGGATTCATTAATGATGTCTACTTTTTCATCTTTTTCTTTTAAAAATGAAGACGTCTGGTGGATATATAGTGGGGCTAGTTCCCATATGTCTAGTTCTAGGAACTCTTTCACTAATCTCATGCCATATCTAGGTGAAAAAAGATCAATCTATACTGCTAATGATGTAGAGTGTAGGATTGAAAGAATAGGAAGTATTCCACTTCATGCATCATCATCAAGATTGTTTTGCTTACATGATGTACTTTATGTACCTAGATTGACCAAGAATCTCATTAGTGTAGGACAATTGTTTGATAGTGGATTGGATGTCAAGTTTCAAGTTGACAAGTGTATAATCTCAAGAGAAAATAAAGTTATTGCTAGAGGATCTAGAATGGGTAAGTTGTACAAACTAGATTCTAGGGAGAGTGCTAACATTTCAGATATTGCTTATGAGACCAAGGTTCTTCAGGAAGGTGTGTGGCACAAAAGATTGGGTCATCCCAATTTCAAAGCCATGCAATCTATGGTCAAGGAAGGAAAAGTTGTTGGACTACCAAAGACACTGTCAAAGGAGCTTCTACCTTGTGAAGCTTGTGTGTTGGCAAAATCACACATAAGGCCTTTTCCTCGATCAAGCATCAAAACAAAGCAACCATTTGAACTCTGCACTCCGATGTTCATTTCTCATCAACTAAGAGAAAAGAAGGAGCGAACTGCTTTGTTTCCTTTGTAGATGATTATACAAGATATTCTTGGACCTATATGCTATCTTCAAAAGCCAAGTCTATGATGTTTTTCTTACTTTCAAAGCTTATGTAGAAAAGCAATTTTCTTTCAAGTTGAAAGCTTTAAGAAGTGATAGTGGAGGAGAATACACTTCCAATAAGTTCAAAGACTTTTGTGAGAGAAAGGGTATTCAAAGAGAGTTTTCTTGTTCATATACTCCTCAGCAAAATGGAGTTGATGAGAGAAAAAATAGAACTTTCTGTGAATGTGCAAAAGCCATTAGGCTAGAAGCTTCTCTGCCTAAAGAATTTTGGGGAGAGGCAGTTGCATGTGCAAACTATCTTTGTAATAGGCTTCCAAATCTTGCACTAGGAGGAAATCCACCATTTGAGATGTTGTATAAGAAAAAGCCTAGGGTAGATCATCTTAGGATTTTTGGTTGTGTATGCTTTGTGCATGTGCCTCTAGAAACTAGGAAGAAGAAAGATCCTAGCGCAGTTAAAGAAATCTTTGTAGGATATGCATCCACTAAAAAAGCATACAAAGTATATCTTCCTTCTACTGACAAGAATGTTGTTAGTAGAGATGTGATCTTCCATGAAGATCAAAAGTTTAACTTGGATGATGCATAGATCAAGGAGTCTCATGCAAGATCAATCATCAATCTTGATGCTGCTCAAGAGTTGGTGAGGCCAAGGCCTGAGGAGGAGCAAATTCAAGCTACCACACCAAGAAGATCTACACGAGCAAGATCTGAGCCAAGGAGGCTCACACATGATGAAGAAGGAAGACAAGTGGAAGGTGAAACTTCCTATCATGCTCACTTCATATCAGATGAAGAGCCTACACTTGGTTGCAACAAGTATGAACTCATTGAAGTCATGTAAAGTGGGGATAAATAAAAGTGATGAACAAAATGTCTAAGAAGCTCTTCAATCCAAGATGTGGGCTGAAGCAATGACCCAAGAGTTTGAAGCCTTGATGTCAAACAACACATGGGAGGTTGTGGAGCCACCAAACAACATGCATGTGATTGGATGTAAGTGGATTTTCAGAATCAAGTATAATCATGATGGATCTATCAACACGTATAAAGCAAGACTTTGTGCCAAAGGCTACTCACAGATCAAGGGCCTTGACTATGAGGACACCTTTGCACCAGTTGCAAAGATGGTAACAATCTGAATACTTATATCTCTTGCATGTTTTCACAATTGGAGTATGTTCCAGCTTGATGTTTCTAATGCATTTCTCAATGGTCACCTTGAGGAGGAGATTTACATGGAGCAACCTCCGGGTTTTGTGAAAGAAGGTGATGAATCAAAAGTTTGTCTTTTGTTCAAAAGTCTCTATGGACTGAAACAAGCACCAAGGTCTTGGTATGCAAGGCTCAACTCCTATCTCATATCACTCGGATTTTGTCTAAGTGAATATGACCCTTCTTTGTATTATAAGTTTGTAGATAACTTTGTAATTATTCTTCTCATCTATGTAGATGATATCATTCTTTGTGGAAACAGTGAGAAGTTAATTGAAGAAACTAAGCATGCACTTGGTACTGAGTTTAACATGCAGGACTTAGGAGTTTTTCACTATATTCTAGGCCTTGAAAGAGATTTTTGGAAAGGTCATGCATTTATAAGCCAAAGTAGATATACACTTTCCATGCTCAGGAAATTTCATATGGAGAACTGTAAAGGCATAGATACACCTATGGAGCACACTGTAAAAGTTCCTGTGAAAGATGATGAAAAATCCTTTGAGGACATCACTCTTTATAGGAGTCTTATTGGCTCACTTATTTGGTTAACAGTGACTAGGCCTGATCTAAGCTTTTGTGTTCATAAGCTAAGTCAACACATGCAGAATCCAAAGTTATATCACTGGAAGTTGGCTAAAAGAATCTTGAGCTATACATATCTTCTACCTTAGATTATGGATTATTCTACAAGGCAGAAGATCTAACTTTGATTGTTTATTCAGATTCAAATTTTGCAGGAGACAGGTTGGATAGAAAATCCACAAGTGCTCACACTGCATTTCTTGGAGGGAACTTGGTTTCTTGGCTATCAAAGAAGGAGACAACTATTTTCTTATCATCTTGTGAAGCTGAGTACAAATCTCTTACAACCACAACAAAGGAGGTTTTATGGATCAAAAGGCTACTTTTGGAGCAAAAGTGTTATGCAGATGAAGATCTTCCAATAATCAAGAATGACAATATTTTTGCTCAAGCTCTTGCAAATAACCCAGTTTTTCATCAAAGTAGCTCATCATTTTGTAAGAGAAAAAGTCATTGGTAGAGAGATCTCATTGGAACATGTTGCATTTTCAAATTGTGTTGCAGATCTTCTCACCAAGCCACTAATCAAGTATGTCTTTATCAAGATGAGGTCTAACCTTGGCCAATTTCGAAGTCTATGTTGATAGGAACATAAATTCTAAGGAAGAGTGTGAAGATTATTTAAATGTTATCTTCCTATCTTGAGTTTGGGGCCATGTCCATGGTTATTTTCACTATATTTCATGTTGGTACATAAAAGGTATGTGAATTGAGCACATAACCTTCTAGTATAGGTCGGATTTGAGTTACGTAGATTCAATTTTGATGACATGCAGAAGTTTAGATAGCATGCAATGTCATACTGTATGCATGCAAGCCACATGCAGTCAGTGCATGCAACATGCAAAGTGGTTTTTGTGATCTACACATGTCTAGGTAGTTTAATGAGTTGACATGCAGTACATGCAACATCCATGCATGCAGTTACACATGTGGATCTCTGGTAGGTGAATTAGTTCAGTTAAGTGGACTTTCCATGCAACTCCACTATAGGAATTCAAGTCACTCTCATGTAGGGGAATCTTGGCATGTTTTGCCATATTGTGAATAATGAGATTTTGGTGTTTTGGACTCATTCTCTCTCTACTCGAGTTTTCCATCGTTGATTTTCTCTCTCTACTCGAGAGCAGGCTGTTTTTCCCATACCGTGCACTTAGAATTATTTCTGACATTTAATTCTCATAGTGAGAAGTTAGATTTTTTCATCAGATGTATGCCATTGTGCTCTTGTCATAGATTGTTCAAGTATACTGTTCTCTGATCAATCTTGTGCAATTACAACACCGCAGTAAGATCCTTGGAATATTATGCAAATCTCGGTTTTCATTAGTTTAGGAGAACTGAAGAGCGAGGCTAGCCATGTAATGATGCACATAGGCATGGATTAGATATCTAGGTGAAATCCGATCCATGCCTATATGCATCATTACATGGCTAGCCTCGCTCTTCACAAGATTGCAATTGACCTTGTCACAAACAATGAGCATGGATCACAAGATTGCAGTTGGCCTTGTCACAAATAATGAGTAGGGATTTAATTAGACCTATCTTGAAGTTATACGTCATCGAGATGTCTAGAACCACCGAGGCCATAGATCACCATCATATTTATGACAAAGTTCTAACAATACAAGTAAGTGCCACACAACTAATTATAAGCTAGGATTGAACAATATTGTTTGTCAAAAAATTTGGTTTAATTTATCTTGTATTGCTAAATTCAAGACACTAGTTGCACTAGACTCAAAATTAGTAATTATAAACATGTCTTGTATTCATCTCAGTGTATTCAATTAGTTTGCTTTATGTATTGTTGATCATTTCTAATTTTGTGTTCCATCCGTTGTCAACCATCAAGGTGCATCAATGCAAATGGTGAGGTCACATTCGTCTTCTTCAGATGATGAGGCAGGACCATCACATATTGGATCATAGGCCTGGTTATACTAGAGAATACCATACCCATGTACATGATGTAAGTATGCACTGCGACGAGAGTGACATATTACTATATCACACATTCGCATGTATGGACATATTGAGAAAGAGTCATTATTTGTGTGGCCCGATGTCAGTTCTTCAGTGAATTCTGATTTGCAAAGCACTTTGTATTTCTAAAAAACATGATTGCATGCACCCTTACCATGTATGTTATTTGGCAGTCTTCACGATTGGAGGAATATTATGTTGTTCTTGACTGTTGTTGCACTTGCATTGTGTAGGACGATGACTCGCACTCACATGACTATTGGAGAATTCAACCATATGTTGCCATGCAATCCGCAAGATTCAGACGTGCAAGCGCATGAGAGCCACCACTTTCCTTGCATACACCACCCGTGGACTTGCACAAAGATATGTCCCAAGGAGACACAATACACGAGGATGTGCCATTCATAGCGCATGATCATGAGGAGGACATGGATGACATGATGGATGCATTCTTCACGAACCCACCCGAGACCACATTGGCAAGGAAAGAAGAGATGATGTGTGGCTTGACATCCACTCCTTTGTACAAGAGTGGACAAATGTCAAAGTTGTAAGCTTGTTTGTTACTTTTATGTATTGTATGATCCATATGCTATTTGTATTTATGCAAATGAGTGTACAAGAGAAGGCGTGGAGCCATTGCGCCATCAGGGAGAAGATCATGGCTGTTGTCATTGTCAAGTTGGTTGTGCAGTACAAAGGATGATGAGCGTGAGGAGGCCGATAAGTCGAACTTCCCCGATATGTTGACTAGGTTGGGTGTACCTGATAGTTTGTCCAACTCCAATATGTCAGCCATCTTCTCTTGCTCATCTTCAGTAATTGAGCTACGTGACAATGCAAGTAAATATGCAACAATGAATGGAAATGGGATTTAGGAGAGTAGAGGAGATAAATCCAACATCTCTCTCTCTCTCTCTCTCTCTCTCTCTCTCTCTCTCTCTCTCTCTCTCTCTCTCTCTCTCTCTCTCTCTCTCTCTCACACACACACACACACACACACAATCTGAAACGTAACTAGAGGATAACACATAAATTAAAGATCCTACAAGTTAAAGTAGCATTAATAAATTAAGATACGCATTAGAGTAGCATGAACTACTAATCATGAAACATAAATCAAGATACTACAAATTAGAGTAGCATGAATTAGTTGAAGAAACAAAACATTTCAATTGCCAAAGCTTTGCTAGCTTTCCACCCTGATTTTGACACATAAGACACCCGAAGCAAAAATGTTCGCAAACAATTTTGCGACAACGAAACGAAATTGTTTTGCGACACAAAATCATTCGTGCAAATCAACCAAGTACCATGGGGTACAAACGTTTGATCTAATATCGTGACATTAGTAGAAGTACTTTAGGATGCGCCTAATGTGCCACTCTTGTAATCCATGGTTAGTTTTAGATTCTTTCTGATCAGGGAAGTTACACGACGCGACACGAAAAAGTTTGCGAACTATATACTTTCTGCTTGATGCATAAAACAGTAAGACGAAAATATACAGAATACATGTCTGCTTGTGAGCGAGACAATTTTGTAAGAGGATCAGTAGATCTAGAAATCCGCTAGTAAGCGAGACAATATTTGTGAGAGAATTGTATTTCTCTCATGCCAATGCACTGTGTGGATCTACATAGTGCTTGAAATCAGAAGATCAATAGATAATATTGTAGCTATTATGCGCATATTATTCTGAATGATTGTATGATCTTGAATGGATATTTGTCTGCTACTATTCGTGTATCTCATTACTTGTTTATTCAATTTCACACATTGGTTTGATTTTTGTTGAATGCTATATTAATCTATAATGTAGATCAACAGTGTCTATCTAAATTTTGGAAGATTGTAGGAATGATATAGCATGGCACTATATCAAGCAAGCCATCATGGAACAATCACAGGGGTGAGCATCTCTAATGCAACCAGTTCGATGACTTGTGATGCATGTTTGAAGGGTAAGATGTCACGTACTCCTTTTGTTATGGACTCCTATAGAACGACCAAGATTCTAGAGTTAGTGCATTCTGACATCTGTGGACCTTTCAAGGTGATCTCAATAGGAGGCTCAAAATATTATATTACCTTTATTGATGATTACAGTAAGTTTGTCAGAGTCTATTTTATTCACAATAAATCAGAAGCATTTGACATATTCACAGAGTATGTGAATTGGACAGAAAGATGCACAAGAAGTAAGGTGGAGCATATTAGAACAGATTGAGATAGAGAATACATCTCAAATCAATTCATTGACTTTTGCAATGATCGTGGAATCATTCACAGAAGAACTATATCTTACACACCACAACACAATGGTGTTACAAAATGAAAGAACATGATTCTAATGGAAGCTGCTAGATGCAAGATTGCCTATTCGAAGGCTCCAAGAGTGTTGTGGGCTGAAGCAGTAGCTACAGCTGCTTACATTCAGAACAAGACCATTTAATGCATGAAAAGACTATGTGGCACAATTAGACATAGTGAGGTGGCTTGGATAAGTCTAGATAGCTTGAGAGGTGGATCCACAACTCCAATTCAACTCAAATTAGGAGAAGAGTCCATGGATCTATATATATGTGATGTACTCTCATTGAGAAAATGATAAAATTTGTGTGTAATGCAAATTTGGAGACAAGGTCTTTGTGCCCTCTCTCTCTCCACGAGTTTTGTACTTGCTATTTTCTCTCTCTAGCTGAGTAGAGGCATTTATGATGCTTTGTCTTATGTTTTGTTGACAGATCTTGCTTGTAACACAATAATATTGCTTGTATGATCAGCTTTCCTATTGACAACCAATGCTAGTCTGATCTTTATGGTGTTATTGTGCTTAGGAGATCAAAAATACATGTGTAGGACATCCCACGTGTGAATTCAGCATGGTATCAAAGCCTACCTAAGTTTTACAAGAAAATCTAATAAAAAAGTTTGCAGATTTGATCAGATTTCAAGCTAGGAATTGTCTAGATTCTACCTTCTAGCTAGTTTGCAGTTTTCTTGTGATTCTGAGCTACAAACCACATTGAATGGGCCAGATCAGGTACTGTACGAAATTTCAGGTGCTGGCACGTGTGAAATCTGCCAATTTTCAGATTGGTGGTTCTCTCTCACCTTAGATCCAAATTTCAAGCAAATTAGTCCACTAGAAAGCTAGAAATTGTAGAATCTGATGCAATTTGAATTATGACAGTTGGATAAGCCAATCAAAAGCTATAAGCTTTTGAAGAGTCGTAGGTAGGGCGCCTAGACCTGTGGCAAATCGTGTGTACGCAAATCGTGTGTACATGTCATTTATTGCTTGAATGATCACAAAAACCATCCAGAAGCTACACAATCTTATCTATATGTGATTTAGACAAAACTTGTAGGTTTTAGACAAATTGTTTCATACAAATAGATTGTAATTGAGTCAATTTGACATTTTTGGAATATTTCACATGTGTGAAATTCAGAGAACCATAACTTTTGCCATACTTCATCTTTTTTGATGATTCAAATCTTGTTTTAGAGAGATTGGCAAGCTAGTGAGATCTATCTCACAATTTTTTGCTAAGTCTTACATAGGATTTGGTTCTGTACCCTTGATTGGTTCCTATAGTGAGAAGATAAGCAATTCTTTCATCCATCTTTTTTTATTTTTATCATTCTTTATGACTTCAATGGGTGTCAATTATCAACCTCCAATTACTCAATTTGGAAGGTTAGAATGGAATCTGTCTTAATACTACAAGATGTGATGGATATTGTACTTGGCATTGAAGAAGAACCACAAATTTCTCAAGAAATTCTAAAGTACAAAAAGAGAGCCAGGATGGCTCTGCGTTATATTAAGATGAATGTCTTAAATGACATCTTAAGAGAAATTGGTACTTGTACTAATGCCAAAGATGATTGGGATACCCTCAAGTCTATCTTTGAGGCAAAAAATACTTCTAGACTTCTAACACTAAGAAAACAAATTCATTAGAGGAGGTCTAAATCCAAAAAAAGACCCTTCGTAAAGATTATTTTTATATTTTTTCTTACACATGGACCAATCAAAACACTCAAATTTGAAATCTATGTAACGTAACTTTTTGAGTCCACATTTTGATTCCACACTAAAAATGGCATAACTTTTTAGTGGTAAGTCCAAATTTAGCGGAGTTTAATGCATTGGAAAGCGCTCAACAAGGGCTTTCCAATGATATGTTAGATGAAAACTTCTGAGATATGATTAAAAAGTTATGGCAAATCAAAGGTATTAGCGTTATAATATTTTAATAATATAAAAGACATCTTGCACGAATTCTTAAAGGGTCTTTTTGGAGCTCAAAACTCCCCTAATGTTTCAAAGTGTACAGAGAAGTGATGAATGTGCTTCAGCTTATGTAATGAGAGTTAAAGACCTCCATAGAGAATTGTCATGCATAGGAGACTCTATCAATCAAAATGAACTTGTTCAAGTCATACTTAATGGATTAAAGGAGGAATATGACAACCTTGTTTAGAGTTATGCCATTAAGGAGGAGCTACCAAGTTTGGAAGCACTCCAAAGTGTGCTCATTTCTGAAGAATCAAGACAAGAGAATAAACTCTTGAAAATGGAGAGACTGTCTCTCAACATTGATGGTAAAGCTCTCTTTACCAAAGACAAGCACAAGACAAGAAATAAGAATCAACACCAATCCTCTTCAAGCAAGAACAATCTTATTTTCAAGGAGAAAGGAGATGAGGATGAGTCCTCTCAAGCTTCCAATCCAAGAAGAAGAAGAAAACATCAAGTGTTTCTTTTGTGGCAAGAAGGGGCATTATGCCACCAATTGCTTCAAGAAGAAGAGTCAATTCAAGCAAGCCAACATTTCTAATGAAGAGAAGGAAGATGCTCATGCAAGTGATGAAGAGGGATCTCTTATGGTCTCAAGTTTTTCTTCATCACCTTTCAAGAAGGATGGTTCATGGTATATCGACAGTGGAGCTTCCTCACATATGTGTAGCTCCAAGTATTCTTTTTCATCCATGTCACCTTATGAAGGAGCCAAGAAGTCCATCTACACAGAAAATGATCATGAGTGTGCTATTGAAGGCATAGGGACCATTCCCTTAAAGCTTTCTTCATCAAAAGTTCTTTCTCTGTCTAATGTACTTTTTGTTCCCAAGTTAAGAAAAAATTTTATTAGTGCTGGGCAATTGTTTGATAGTGGACTAGATGTGAATTTCAATGTTGATACATGTACAATCAAGAAGCATGATGAGATCCTTGCATTTGGGTCTAGATATGGTGGAATCTACAAGCTTGATCCCAAAGAGTATGCTAACTCTTGTGATAGTGCTTTTGCTACTCATATGTCTTTGGAGGAACTATGGCATAGAAGGTTGGGACGTCCTAACTATTCTATGGTGTCCATGATCAAGAAAGCCAAAGCTATTGGCTTGCCTAATCTTATCTCCAAGAATTTCAAGCCATGTGAGGCTTGTGCCATATCTAAGTCTCATAAGAAGCCTTTTTCAAAGTCATCTATCAAGACTACACATCCATTAGAGCTCATGCACTCGGATGTGCACTTCTCATCTTCAAAGAGCAAGGGTGGTGCTACTTGCTTTGTAACTTTCATTGATGATTTCACTAGATTTACTTGGGTATATCTTCTAGCTTCAAAATCTATGGTGTTTGACTATTTTCTAAAGTTCAAAGCTCTAGTTGAAAAGTAATTATTCTTAGTGACTATGATCCTTCTATGTACTTAAAATTTGATGTAGTAATATTGTCATTCTCCTAATCTATGTAGATGACATTATTCTTAGTGGAAGTTGTTTGATGCTAGTTCAACAAACCAAAGATGCATTAGGAAAAAAATTTAAAATGCAAGATCTAGGAGAGATCCATTACAATATGGGCCTTGAGATTGATTTTCATGAAGAGTATGCCTTTATTTGTCAATCTAGATATGTCTTTTCTATGTTGAGAAAATTCAATATGCAAAGTTGTAAAGGCATAGATACTCCCATGGAACAACATGTAAAAGATCCTATTAAAGGTGATGAAAGATCCTTCGAGGACATCACACTTTATAGGAGTCTTATAGGCTCTTTAATTTGGCTTACTATCACTAGACTTGATTTGAGCTATTGTGTGCACAAATTGAGTCAATCTATGCAAGATCCCAAGATCCAACATTGGAAGATGGCCAAGAGAGTTCTAAGATATGTATCTTCTACTCAAGATTATGGTTTATTGTACAAGAATGAAGATCTAACCATTGTTGGCTATTCAGATTCCGATTTTGCAAGTGATAAAATGGATTGAAAGTCCTTTAATGCATATACTATCTTTGTTGGAGGCAATCTTGTGTCTTGGCTTTCAAAGAAGCAAGATACCGTATCTCTATCATCTTGTGAGGCCGAGTACAAAGCACTCACTACAACAACTAAAGAAGTGCTTTGGATCAAGAGATTAATCATGAAGCTAAAGTGCATCAAAGAGGATGATCTTCCCTTGATCAAATGTGACAACATATCGGCACAAACTCTTGCAAACAATCCTATTTTTCATGCAAGAAGCAAGCATATAGAAGTGGCACACCATTTTGTAAGGGAAAAGCTCATTGGAGGTGAAATCAACTTAGAACATGTCGACACATCTTCGTGTATTGCTGATCTTCTCACAAAGCCACTTTGCAAAAGTGCCTTCTCAAAGCATAGGTCTAATCTTGGTCTTATCTCAAGATCAATGCTTGATCCACATTAGATACATTTTTAGGAGGAGTGTCAAAATATTGAAAAATCTATCTAATGTTGTGAGTATGGGTCCTAAAAATGTCAAAGATGAATTGAGCTCTTTTGGCTTAGTAAGGACCCATCTTAGAATAAAATCTTCAAGGTAGGTAGAAGTAGAAACTCGAGCTACCATAGGAATTGCCATTTGTACTTTACATGCCACATTTAATGCATGAAAAGTCTATGTGGCACAATTAGACATAGTGAGGTGGCTTGGATAAGTCTAGATAGCTTGAGAGGTGGATCCACAACTCCAATTCAACTCAAAGTAGGAGAAGAGTCCATGGATCTATATATATGTGATGTACTCTCATTGAGAAAATGATGAAATTTGTGTGTAATGCAAATTTGGAGACAAGGTCTTTGTGCCCTCTCTCTCTCCACGAGTTTTGTACTTGCTATTTTCTCTCTCTAGCCGAGTAGAGGCATTTATGATGCTTTGTCTTATGTTTTGTTGACATATCTTGCTTGTAACATAATAATATTGCTTGTACGATCAGCTTTCCTATTGACAACCAATGCTAGTCTGATCTTTATGGTGTTATTGTGCTTAGGAGATAAAAAGTACATGTGTAGGGCATCCCACACGTGTACATTATCCAACAATTAGAGATGTACCAAAGGTGCAAATCGAGGCAATTCGTCAAGCATTGCTAGTACTACTGTACTTTTATTTGAATCTTATATAGATCACGTGTGTGTGTGTGTGTGTGTGAGAGAGTGAGAGAGAGAGAGAGAGAGAGAGAGAGAGAGAGAGAGAGAGAGAGAGAGAGAGAGAGAGAGAGAGAGAGAGAGAGAGAGAGAGAGAGAGAGAGAGAGAGAGTTTGATGAGTTTTATTTCATATCACAGGCAGAATATGATTGCTAGTTTTCATCACAGTACTTCAAGGACAAACTGTCGTCCAGTTTTCATTCATTGAGACAAAGACTCAAGAACGACATTGATAAAGTAGAGGCAGAAAATTTAATGCCAAAATGTCCTGAGTGGATGGAAAAGGAGAGATGGTAGCTTCTACGTCAATACTTGAAAAGCAAAACTTTCCAAATTGTATTCCACTTTTTTGTTTTATCTATGTATTTTGAAACCAAAATTTGACTTGAATGCTTGGTCATCTCTAGTTAGTGCATGATTTATTTATCTTACTACTGACTTATTATTCATTTGCTTGATGTGTGTACAATAATTTGCTTAGAAATTGAGTCAACAAAATAAAATCAGCAGATTAAAACAACAAAAGATGCCGAATGTTGGTCGAGCTGGATATGCAGGCATCAATATGAGACTGGTATGTGTGTATACAACAAAACTTGCATTTGTATACTCCGATATGCAAAACCTCTTTTTTCATGATGTCATTTATTTTTGTCTATTGTTGAGTTTTATAAAATGTAATGATGAACATATATATGATTTTGCATGTAAATTTGATTATTTGAAAGTGTGGAAAATTTGGTAGTCGAGTTTGAGAGAGATTCAAATTTGAACTTTGGGTACATTGAATTTAGTCCCAAAATAGTAGGGTTTACATTTTGGAGGGAAAGCTAAGTGGCCAAATAGGGTTTGGACCTATTATAAAAGGATGTAACTCGTGGAGAGACACATCTTCTCTCTTCTCTCTATCATTTCATTATTATACATGGTTCTATTTGGGTTCTACTAATTGGTGTACTCTCATGATGTTATTTTGTAATTCTATGTGTAGAATGTTGTTATTTTTGGATCCACACGTGTAAAATATAGTAGGACACTATAATTGTACAAAAAACAACTATATTTTATGTTTTGGTTCATGTTTGATCAGTATCTCTTTGAGTTTGCATCTCATTTTGTATGTAGATGCTGATTTTTCTACATTAGCAAGATTGTTGGTTTGCTCCTTTTTGTGACCAAAGATCAGGGACATGGATCTGGATCTTAAATGATCTGAAGACCTTCACAATTTGTTTGTTATAAAGTGTAATTATTGTGGTTATGTCAGATTATTGTGATGTAATATAATAATTATCGAGGATATGTTTTCGAGACTTACTTCATCGTGTATACCGACGTTTGTAATCTTTCTTTTCAAAAAAATATTCTTCATAAAAGCCTCGATAATAGGTTCGGAAAACATCCAAAATGTTGTAGTGGTGCTGAATTCAATTCTTATGCGTGTAGTGAGGGATGGGTTTATAAATAGCTGTAGTGGCTTTATTCTCATCCTATCCTTAACCCAAGATCCAAGCACACAAGCATCAAGGAGATGAAGTTAGTCATCACATGGAGGTTCCATCCCATGAGAGCGATAGCATAAGACAAAATTCAGCATTCATAGATGATCCACTATAAACACTAACATCCATTAATACTACAGATAAACACTACGCATTAACACTACATCCACTATCCCTAGATCAATTAACACTACGATTCCACAATAAGATAGATACTTGCTTCTCTCTCTCTCTCTCTCTCTCTCTCTCTCTCTCTCTCTCTCTCTCTCTCTCTCTCTCTCTCTCTCTCTCTCTCACACACACACACACACACACACACACACACACAAAGCATAAGAACATACAACCCAATAACATTCAGATCTAACAATAAGCAAATACAAAAAAAGCATGAGAGAAGGAGGAATAGAGTCAGAGAGTAAGGACATTCACATATCCATTCCATAAGAGAGCCAATCTGCTTATATTGAAATAAAGATGGAAACATGGTTTACAAACTCGAGTAGGCCTCTCTTTATAGTGGAGAGGAGGGCCTTGGCCTCAAAATCGTATTGGCCTATTCAAATCTAGAAAGAGTGAGAAACTCTTGTATTAATTAGAGGGCTCCTCTCGAATCTCGACAATCCTCTTTTTGAAGTTCATGGTAGGATTTTTCGCGAGCAGAGTTCTCGTCGTCTGGAATGATCTGTGTAAGGCTCTCAACAGGTACATGAGCTGCTTCTCAGCGACAGTGTATTCTTTGTTCCAGAGTTATGTAGTGACAAAAATAGATCCTTCATCTTCCTTACAAAAGAGATAAGGTCTTTTCCATCCCACTGTAGATTCGTCAGCTGATCTTCCAGCATCATGATTTGACTTCCTGATTTCATCTGAAATATGGTGAGCAATGCATCCCACATTTTCTTAGCTTTGGAAAGTGTGGCCAGATCAAGTGTAAGGCTATCTTCGATGGAAGATAATAGCAAGGCTACTGCCTTGTCGTTTTTCTCCCTCCACTCGTGTAGCTCCTTGTCTGATGTTGTTGGCATTTCCTTTTCCTCTATGCCATCCACCCTGGGGAAGAGTCCTTCGCCCTTGAGTATGAGTGATGTCTTAACTTTCCAGGCTAGAAAGTTAGATCCTAAAGAATCAAGAATTGTGCAGATCTTGCTCTGCATGCTACTGATTGAAGCCATTGTTTCTTGGAGTCTGTTCCTCGTTGAAGGTTGTTTGTCTGAATGCTTGGCCTCCTGGATCTAATAGCTTCTTGGCTATGTCAGATTATGACAAAATATGAAGGCTCTGATACCACTGATGAGAATTTTTGCGATCGTAAACAGTCGCGAAAGCGAAGCAACCACGACTCAATGCGATTCGGATGGAGTTCAGATGTGGTCGCTGGACATTGCCAGTTGAACCACTCCTATAGTCCTCCAGAATGTAGTCAGGCACTGCTGATCTACGTCTATAAATTAAAGTAGCATTCAACAAATTCAACCAGTATGCAAAATTGAAATGAATGGGAGAATCATACTCATGAATAGCAGCAGACACATTTGCATTCAAGATCATACATCATAAATTGACATGTGCACAATTGCTACAAGATCATCTATTGATTTTTCTTTTGATTCTTCAAGCACTGCATGCAGATCCACGCGATGCATTGGCGTGAGAGAAATACAGTTCTCTCACGAGTGGATGTCTCACTTACTAGCGGACCTGTGGATCCCTATGGATCCTGCTCACAGAACTCGTCTCGCACACAGGCGGACTTCTTGTCTGTATTTCGTCTTGATTGCTTACTAGCATCAGACTACTTCATACATCTCTGTGTATGTTCTATGTGTGTGTCAAGTCTCATCCAGTAAGTATATAGTCGCTCTATGTAACTTTTAAGATTAGAGTGATTAAGCATCTACAACTAATCAAGAAATTACAAGAGTGGCAGATTAGCCACGGCCTAGAGTGCATCTGCTGACATCATGCCATCAGATCATATATCTGTACTTCTGGGTACTTGCATGATCTTTGCTGGTACTCTTTGGAGCGTGAGGGCAAAAAAGGTTTCGCGACATTTTTCATGTCGCGTCATTGGTTTCATTTTCATCGTCTGACTTTCTCGTGTTGAACTGCAAAAGATTCTCATTCGCGAATCTTTCGTTTTTGTGTCTTTTCGTCATGTGTTCACGAAACTTTCATGCTTCGTGTCTCTTGACTTTCGTGTTTGCGAACATCTTCGTCTGGTAGAGGGCTGAAAGCTAGCAAGGCTTTGTAAACGAAAACATTTTGTTTCTTCAATTCCTTCAAGAAGTAGACAGGTAGAAAGCCTGATCTATCATACATACGTGTGTTTGGATGTACAGCATACAAGCACATTCCAAAAGAAAAAAGAAGCAAGCTCGATGACAAATCAGAACAAGCCATCATGGTCGGATACTCGAATGGAACACGTGTACAGGCTCTACAACCCAACCACAAAAAAGGTTGTTTCAAGCAGAGATGTGAAGTTCAATGAGTCCACATTCCCTAGACTAAAAGATGAAAGAGGCCATGAGATCTTCACACTGATGCCTATTCAAGAGGGAGATCGAGGATAGATGTCAATCAGAATGCTGAGCCACAGACTCCAAAGCAGCAGGAAGCAGAAGATCAACCCCATGAACAAGAAACGTTTGAGCAGCGACAAAACAAACCTAGAAGGTCAACAAGACAAAGAAGACCTCCAGAGCATTATGTTGACAATCTTCAGTGGAGCGAAAACATGCAGCTTGAGTACTACAGCTTCACTGAAGAGCCAACAACATATCAAGAAGCTATCTAGAGTATAGAGAGAGAATTTTGGAAGGAGGCAATGTTAGAGGAGATTGAGTCGATGAGACGAAACAAGGCATGGAAACTAGAGCCACTGCCAGAAAACAAAAAGATAGTTGACTGCAAGTGGGTGTACAAGAAGAAGATGAAATTAGATGGCACCATTGGCTACTACAAGGCAAGTCTCGTCGCAAAGGGCTACACACAAAGATATGGTTTTGAATATTTTGACACATTTTCGTCGATGGTCAAGATGACGAGCATACGACTACTCCTTGCATACGACACACAACACAATCTGAAATTTCACGAGATTGATGTGAAAACAGCCTTTCTCCACGAACATCTAGAGAAGAAAATCTTCATAAAGCAACCTGAAGGATTTTAAGACCTCGACAATCAACAATATGTCTATCGATTGCAGAGATGTATTTTTGGTCTAAAACAGACATCACAAGCTTGGTATAAGAAGCTCGATAGTCTTCTGAAGTCTCTAGACCTCAATCCTACACAACCGGACTACAATGTCTACATAAAAAGAGTACGAAAAGATTTTGTGATACTGACTATTTCCGTGGACGATTCCCTGATGATAGAAAATTTCTTGATGCTGATCAAAGACACGAAGAGTCAAATCTTTGAAAGTTATGAAATCACAGATCTAGGAGAAGCAACAAAATGCCTCAGGCTAGAGATCAAAAGAGATTGAACAAAGGGCAAAATGCACTTGAGTCAGTCTGAATATGCCAGAAAGGTGATCAAGCAATATCGCATGATGGACTGCAAAGAAAAGGCCACACCAATAATAGCTGGAGCCAAGCTGACGAAGTAGGATTGCCCAAAAACAGAAGAGGAAGAACAGAAGATGGCAGGTATACTCTACCAAAATCTAATCGGTAGTCTAATGTACCTTACAATTTGTACCAGACCTAATCTAGCTTTCTCTATTTACGCCTTGAGCCAATTCTCTTCCAATCCTAGCATGGCACATTGGCAAATGGCAGAACGAATCCTACAGTATCTGAAGGGTACCCAGAATATGGGATTAACCTACAAAACTGAAAATGAAAGAAAAGGATTCGAGCTGCATCACTACAGTGATGCAAGCTGGGTGAGCTGCAAAGATGACAGCAAGTCCATAACTGGAGGATGTACCATAGCGTGCAGAGCTGCAATCAGCTGGATATGCAAAAAAGCAAACCTTGGTAGCTCAATCTTCTTGCGAAGTTGAATATGTTGCAACTTCAAAGGTGGTGAACGAGGTAGTGTGGCTACAGATGATGCTGGAAGCAATCGAGATATCACAAGAAGGGCCATGCACGATGATGATGGACTCTTAGAGTGCCATTTATCTGTCTTAGGATCCTGTCTTCCATTCAAAGACAAAACACATACCTTTGAAGTACCATCACATTCGATATTTAATCTCAAAAGGAGAGCTCCAGGTCCAGTACATAAAATCAAAAGACATGATTGCAAATCTGCTCATGAAGCCGCTCGACAAGCCACTCTTTGCCAAGCAAAGAAAGACAATTGGATTAAACGTGCAAAGTTGCAAGGTTTAAGAGGGAGTGTCAGAAATGGCGAACTCCTGCAACTTTGCTGCAACGCAAAAGTCAACATGCCTTGACTCGAAGGTTGAACGATTCACGAAGGTCAACGTGCTTCCAGGACGAACGAAGGACGAACGATTCTCAAATTATTTCCGAATCGTAAACGTGCCTCCAGGACCGCAAAAGCCGCAAAGCTACGCAAAACGAAAAGAAATAAAAGAAACGAAAGGAAACAACAAAGAGGAATTTTTCACGCTGCCAGTTGGCAGCTCAATGGGCTTGGAGTCTCAAACTTCATGCTCAGCTGAAACGGGTAGCAACGACGAAGAGTAACTGATTAGTTGATTAGCGTTAACTACTCTTGTTATTATTTGTTTAGTTATATTGTAAACTCCACACAATGGAGACGTAAATCTATTCTTCAAGATCAAAATAGAGACAAAGAGATACAATGAGATATAGAGAGTAGAGCTAAAAACAAAAAAAAAAAGAAACGACACAGCTGTGCATGAAAGTTTGCCAATGAGCAGAATACAACGAAAGAGCAGAGCATCATGCTGCCAACGGGCGAAACACTGACAATCTCGCTCTAAAAATCAAACTGATAATTGATTGCTCTATTTTCTGCATCTCCTTGTCTTACGCTGTCTTGATTGCTAGAATGGAATCTGTTCTGTGATGTGTAGTCATGTGTCTAGGTTCATCTGAAGCTTTCGCACAAAAGAAAATTCAAAAGAAACAAAATCGTTCGTGACATCAATTTGCAGCAGTGTGTTAGGATATTTTAATGATGTGGGATCTATAGTACTTTGTGAGTGATATTGAGTCAGGCTCTGTACGTCGGATTAAATTACAATAGTTTTGTTCTAGATCATTCTACACATAGAATTGCAAGCAATCACCAAGATAGTGCACCAATGGATAGTAGAACCCAAGAGAACCATGTATAAGCATGAAATGAGATAGAGAAGAGAGAATATGACTCTCTCCACAAGTTACATCCTTTTATAGTAGGTCCAAACCCTATTTGGCCACTTGGCTTTCTCACCAAAATGCTAACCCTACCAATTTTGGGTCTAGATTCAATGTACCCAACTTATTCAAATTGAATCTACTCAAACTCGCATTCTATCTTTCCCACACTTTCAAAAAGTGTTTATTCAAATGAAATTTAGACTAATGAACTTTGAAAAGTCAACCTCTAAGTCTTAAACAAGTTCTGGCCTCAATATGCCAAATATGGAAATATTGCAAATGTGATGAGACTAGTTGAATCTTTCACACTCCCTCTTCAACTAGTTTTAGCATAGACTTTGATAATACTCCAAGTGAAGTACTATGCTTCATGAACAAGTCTTTTCCCAATGCTTTGGTGAAGATATCAGCTACACATTCCCTTGAAGACACATGTTGAAGCTCCACCTCCTTTGCAATGACTCGCTCCCTTTCAAAATGATATTGTATCTCAATATGCTTGCTCCTAGCATGAAAGATAGGATTGGATGCCATTTTTTGGGCTGATTGATTGTCACAAAAGATGATTGGGCTCTCTGAAAAATCCAGCAAGTGAAGATCCTTGATCATCCTTTTGATCCATACCATCTCCTTTGTGCAATGTGTAAGAGCTTTGTACTCGGCCTCACTAGATGATAATGAGATAGTGGCTTGTTTCTTTGACATCCATGATATAGCTCCATCACCTATGAAAATACAATAAGAACTAATGGGTTTCCTATCCATTACATCTCCAGCATAGTCCAAATCTGAAAATCCAAAAAGATTAGGTGATGATCCCTCATTCAATATGCCAAAATCTCGAGTTCCAATGATGTACCTCAAAACTCGCTTTCCTATCTTCCAATGCTCCTAGCATAGTTTTTGCCAATAGAACTTTGATCCATCATAAGAATGATCTTCTTCCTAGGAATAGATCTCCTTTCAATGATAATGTAATTCTCAAAATAGAAACAACCATAATTGATATAGAGAATAGTGTCCACTTGGGATGCTTCACTATTTCTTACATCAATTTTACATGTAAAAATGTGACTAGAACATGAAGAATCAAATAGAATGTAAATGAAATGATTCCACCAGGCTTCCAACTCTGAACTCTCTGGAAAAATACAGCAAACAAACAATAAATGTGAGTGATCAACTTTTGCTTGCATGTCTCCTCCTCCTTTGTCCTTTGTTGCCTTGTATCCACCATGATACTCCATGAATGAGCCTCCATCTTCATCTTGCCACAAGAAACCATCAAACCTTGGAAATCCATGAGTAGGTGAGTACATTAATGATGCAAATCCAGCACCACATGACTCCATAAACCAAGTAGTTTGCACTAGTCCATCTTCAAGATCTACTTGACACAAGAAAATGACCTTGAATTCACCAAAAATTGACAATCTCCAAGTATTGGCACCAAGTAGCTCAACACTTGAGAACTTAGCCATGGATGAGTGACATAATGAACCTCAAATACCTTCATTTCCATCAGCAAAATCAGCCAAGAATGCTAGTACAAATCCAACATCAAAACAATGCTCACCAATGTAGCTAGTTTTACCATATCTTGACAATTTGCACACATCCACATGAAATTGCTCAAACATGAGATAGAACAAGTAAAGTAAACTTGAACAACACTTCCTTGCTGCTCCTTTGACCTTACTTGAGTCTTCAATATGCTGTAAAAACAGATCCATAACACCTTTGCCAATTACCTCTCCTTTGATGCTCTTGACTAGCTCCAAATTGCCAACTTCCCTTTTGACTAGTTGAAGCGCTTTGAGATCAACCTCTTGATCTTCAACTTGATCATCAAAGTCATTGAACAAAATTTTTTTTCCAGATCCATTACTTGATTCTACAGCAAGATAACATCCATCCACTTGCATAGCTCCATGTACACAAGAAGATCCTCCAAAAGATGTTCCACTCTTCATAAGAGATCGATACTCGAGATCCATTGCTTGGATCCACTCCTCTTCTTTCCTTGCTTGATCTACACTTGTAGGATCATCCAAAGAGGTTAGGAAAGCAACATAATTTCCAGAAACTACTTGCTTACCCTTTTGATCATATGTGAGCCTTGAAGGTACTTGTCTTTCTCTTGATGTTCTCCTTGGCTTTTGACTTGATGAATGTCCATCATCACCACCATCCAAAGTAGGATCCTTCTCATCAACATCAAGAATGTTAGAACCATCTACTTTACCATCAATCATGCTTGAAGACACCTTTGGAATGTTTCCCTCATCAAAAATGACATCTCTACCAACAATCACTTTGTTAGTAGAAAGAATGTAAACCTTGTAGGCTTTACTCACCTCACTATATCCAACAAAAATACCTCTTCTTGAAGATGGATCCTCCTTGGTCCTATCATCAAGATTAATGTTGACATAGCATGTGCATCCAAAGGTTCTTAGAAAGTTGACACTCGGCCTCCTCTTGAATAGCATCTCAAAAGGTGTCCTTCCATCCAAGATAGCACTCGGCCACCTATTGCACAAGAAATTGGCACACAACAAAGCTTGATCCCAAAATGGTTTGTCAAGATTAGCACTTAACCTCATAGCTTTAGCACTTTCACATAAAGTCCTATTCTTCCTTTCAGCCACTCCATTTTGTTGTGGGATCCTTGATGTTGTATACTCTCTCTTGATCCCATGCTCATCACAAAAGGCCTTGAACTTGTTAGATATGTACTCACCACATTGTCACCTCTCAAGCACTTGATCTTTGTGGAGAATTGTTTCTCCCTTGCATTCTTGAACTTGACAAAGACATCATACACTTCATCCTTGCTCTTTAGTAGATAGATCCAACAAAATCTACTAAAATCATCAATGAATGTTACATACATCTTAGCTCCACTATTGCTAATTGTAGTAAATCCATGAATATCCGAATGTACAAGTTGAAAAGGCTTTGTAGATCTAGAAATAGATCTAGTATAAGGTGGTCTATGTGACTTAGACAAAGCACAAGACTCACAAACATGCTTGTCATTACTTAAGGAACTTGGAAGACCAATCACAACCTTATTCCTTGCCATTACCTCCAATGACTTGAAGTTGAGGTGTCCCATCCTTTTGTGCCAAACCTCTTGAATAGAAATTTGCTCCCTTGCAACACATCCAACTTGGTTAGCAATAACACAAGCATCAAGTTTGAACAACTTCCCTTGCCTTTTACCTTCTCCAATCAAGACATCCTTCCTTTTGATCAAACAAGCATCTCCATCAAACTCCACCTTGAGGCCCTTACTTAGCATTTGACTCACACTAAGCAAATTCTTGGTAATAGATGGAATAAACAAGACATCCTACAAATGAACATTCCTATTTGTAGAGAGAGAAATAGGAATTGTGCCAATCCCTTTGATTGCACACTCACCATCATTGGCCGTGTAGATCACCCTCTTGTCATCTCCATATGCCAACAAAGAAGTGAAGTACTCTTTGTGAAAGGTCATGTGTGAACTTGCTCCACTATCAATCCACCAAGGATCTAGATCTCCATCATTAGCAAGCATACATGAAGACATCACAAAAGCATCATCATTTGCATCTTGCACATCCAAACCATCCTCATCAAGAGTAAGATTACCTTGCTTGTCTCCTTGATCTCTCTTCTTCTTGTAGCACTCACTTGCAAAGTGTCCTTTGATGCCACAATAGAAGCACTTGAGCTTTGATCTATCCTTCTTTTTTCCACTTGAAGAAGCATCCACTTGATCTTGCCCTTTAGACCACTTGCTTTTGGTTTTGCCCTTTGTGAACATAGCATCCTCTTGAAGTGTCGATGTAGATCCAGCTCTTGCTTGAAGCCTATATTCCTCATTGATCAAGATCTCTTGAAGATCCATCAAACTTGGAAAAGTCTTTTGAATAGCAATACTTTGAACAATGTTAGCATGAGCATCCAACAAGCCATTAAGAATCACTTGAATAAGCTCTCCTTCCTTAATGCTTTCATCTATGCAAGCTAAGTCATCATTCAATGCTTTCATTCTCAAAACAAAAGTACTTGGACTTTCTTCATTCTTTTGCAAACAAGAAAAGATTTGACTTCTTAGAGTCAATACTCTAGAAGTATACTTGGATTCATAAAGCTTCTTCAATGAATTCCAAGCTTCCAAAGATGATGTGGACTTACCAACTTCCTTGAGAAGTTCATTGGTAACATTCATCTTTATCATGTGTAGAGCCTTCTTGGCCCTCTTGTCATACCTCAATTGAACTTGTTGTGTTGCTGGTCTCTCCTCCAAACCTACAACAATATCCAAAACATCATTCATCGCAAGAAGTGACTTCATCCTCACTTTCCATAATGAATAGTTACTTGAGGTAAGCCTATCATTGGCTTCCAACATGACTCCAATTGAGGTTGCCATGTAGCAATGACCTGATCTTCTCTTTCAACCTGTTTCAATGCACAAAGCACTCCTTTGAACAACAACAAATGATTTCAAAAGAAATCACCAAGATTTGAAACCATCTCACAAATTCTCTTCTAGCACTTATCCAAGCAAATCAACACATAGAATCATGGAATCTTGATCAACCTATGATCTATCCTCAATCTAATGACTTTTGCCACTTCCTAAGATTGAAACACACTCAAACGAAGTCCAGCAACCTCACTATCTAGAGATCCAATCAAAATTAGAGTTTTGACAAAATCACAAAAAATTGACTATTCCAAATCTACATGCAAATGCTGAAAATTTGATATGCAATCTATAAGCCACCACTTAGGCTGAACCAATGATCCAAAAATCGGCCAAATACAGCATGTGAATTTAGAAAAACGGAATTGAACAAGTA
The DNA here is from genome assembly GCA_029204225.1 of Diphasiastrum complanatum. Taxonomy (NCBI): domain Eukaryota; kingdom Viridiplantae; phylum Streptophyta; class Lycopodiopsida; order Lycopodiales; family Lycopodiaceae; genus Diphasiastrum; species Diphasiastrum complanatum. The sequence continues at coordinate 12,390,912 of CM055106.1, read as the reverse complement.
TATTGACCTATTTAGTGTTTTGATCTACAAAAGATCCAATCTACAAAAGCAAAAAATCCGATTTTGGTGTAGAATCCTCTCTAGCATGCTCTAGACTTGACATCTTCACCAAATCATTGATAGATCTGATTTCCTCCTTCATAACCTGAAACACAAGCTCTGATACCATGTGAAAGATTTCAGATCCTTAAGATCTAATCTACTTGAATGATCTTTGATTAGAAAGAAAAATACACTACCAATTTCACCAATGTAGAAAAATCAGCATCTACACACAATTTGAGATGCAAACACTAATAGAACTTGATCAAACTTGAATGAAATGATTATGTACTGTTGCTGTCCGTACAAAACCAGCAAGCTACTGTATTTCACACGTGTGGATCCAAAAATAGCAAATATAGATCATTCTACACATAGAATTGCAAGCAATCACCAAGATAGTGCACCAATGGATAGTAGAACCCAAGAGAACCATGTATAAGCATGAAATGAGATAGAGAAGAGAGAAGATGACTCTCTCCACGAGTTACGTCCTTTTATAGTAGGTCCAAACCCTATTTGGCCACTTGGCTTTCCCACCAAAATGCTAACCCTACCAATTTTGGGTCTAGATTCAATGTACCCAACTTATTCAAATTGAATCTACTCAAACTCGCATTCTATCTTTCCCACACTTTCAAAAAGTGTTTATTCAAATGAAATTTAGACTAATGAACTTTGAAAAGTCAACCTCTAAGTCTAAAACAAGTTTTGGCCTCAATATGCCAAATATGGAAATATTGCAAAATGTGATGAGACTAGTTGAATATTTCACATGGAGCCTATTCTCACGTGTGAAACTAGTGTACTTGTCATGTACCATAATCATATAGGATGTACATATGATTTAATTCAAGTTCTAGTGGCTAAAAAGGCCAAAAACTAGTTTTCTAGACATATGACACATGGCATCAATCTATTGATTGCATGAGCCACATCCTTTGGTTAGGTGTCATATCCCGTGTGTAGAGGACAGCTCACACATGTGGAATAAGCTGAAGTAGGCAAATTTTGAGTTCTAGAAGATTTCCAAGTAGATCTCCATATAGAAGGAAAATGGACCAAAAGTGCTCAAAATAGAAGGTTTTGTCCAAGTGTCAGTTTTGCATGATGAATCATCATATGACAAAGCACCTTCACACATGTGGGATCAGAGGGATGATCATTACCACGAGCTCTCACTTATTGTATATATAGAGCCACATTTGGCCATAATCATTGTGAGACACCAATCTTGGTTTTGGAAGCAATTTTGAGTGATTCTCTCCATTTGTCTACATTTGTTTTGATTGTTTTGAGGTTCTATCAATGTGTACGCGATTTTCAGGTTGGAGTCCGTACTCAGACAGTGTTTCACACGTGTGAAACCATAAAGTACACTTACCTTCAATTAATGATTGTTCTTGTTAGGATTTTGTGTCTAGAATTGATTTAGATTGATCTTTATCTGAAGTAGATTGATAGATCAAGTAATATGACAACCAATCCCTCTTGAGGATTAGATTAGGATCCACTCTTGGTCCTTTTTGTACTTTTTGCACAATTATGCCTTTTGATCTTTGGCAAATTTGGAGAGCACATCTAGCTTCATTACAAATGGAGAAATTATGCATTAACTACACATAGAAGATGAAAAGTCAAAAGAATTTGTCATAAACACTTAGATATGATAATTCACTGCTCTTGTCCGTACAACAGCCATACATTATCAGTACTCACACATGTGAATCCATACACATAATAAAAATAACATTCTACACACAAGATCTCACTATATCACCACCAAAATTGCAAGAGATTGATGTAGAAACCAAAAGAGATACCTTGCATAAGAATGAATGAGAGAAGAATGAGAGAGATGAATTTCTCCCACACTTGTATGCCTATTTATAACAGCCTCTTGACCTATTTGGATGATCTTGCCTAAGCTTATCAACTTATGGAAATTTCTAGAAACTTCTTCAAAAAGCTAGATAAATTTACTAGATTCAATGTATCTTCTAAAAAATTTAGAGTAGGTCCAAATTTGACCTAATCCACATATATACTTGTTAAAAATAGTAAGGACACTATTTTTAGTCCTTATTGACATAAAGAAATGTATCTCTAATTTAAGAAGGAGTGTTGGAATTATAATTCCACTTCAACCATTTGATTTAGTTGCCATTGTATTTGTTACTAGATATCTCTTTCAAGTATCCTCGAACAAAGTCCTAGATCTGGTTATTTACTCAAGAACCTACTATAGTTGAAGAACCTATAGAAATACACACAAGTTCAAGACATGGTTCGTGACACTATTGGAAGTCAAGCGAATAAGTCAAAGAGTCACCTTCGACTCGAGAATTCATCCACGGTCAAACTATCGAATGATTCACTATTTGAAAGATGTTCGAACCTAGAAAAAAGTAACGTCTCAAACTATTGTTACTGTTATCGGGCCTTCACACGACCACTTTACTATACGATCAGCCAAAAGGCTAACATGTAATAGAGTAACTGCATCGTTTACATAAACATAGTTAGATGCACATGCTCACCATTGATCACAAAAGATGTACCGACCTATTTGACATATGTATCGCACTAGCAATACTCTTGCTATTTTTCTAGACTAGTACTATCATTCAAATCTAAATTGTTCTTCTAGGCTTGAATATATACAAGTAGATTTTTTTATAGCAATCCTATGTACATTTGCGCATCTTTAATACACTTTGTGTTCTTCAAATCGATGTATAATGTGTGAATAATGATTGTTGTTTCTAATTTTTGATTGTGAATCAAATGCTCATAATTATTCTTTGGTGCCTTATTAGTTGAGTCGAAGAGCAGAATCACGACTATCCTTGATGCCTTAAATTTTGTATTTATGGTTGTCCAAGACACCTACTGTTACATAAATCAATCAATTGGTTTTGTTGTGACAAATGACCTTAACACGATGCTCTTAATTCTTTAAGTCCTCTGCAACACTATCAAATGTGATAGCCCAATAGTGTCTCTCTTAACACTTCGAGTTATCGTGATCTTTCACACCTTCCTTAATTTCTCTTATTCCCAACACATTGTACATCATGACACGTAGGATTCATATGCTATAGAATCTACTTGTTTGTCAACTCAGCTCTTTCATCATAAAACAATGCATATTGCCATGGAACACAGTCATCTTTGACTAGTTCTAGCATAGATTCCATTGATAGTCATGTCATTCATCATGTTTACCTCGTGTGTAAAGGACGAATTCTCTAGTTGATGATATACTAGGTTTTGAATCTAAATCCAAATGACGTGTATGCCCTGCCATTCATTTTACGGTTGCTAATGCTTCACTCCATATAATGACATTGTATTGTGAATCATAATGAATGCCCAGTGTAGGTCTTGGGCGATCACTCATATGGTCCATCATGAAAGAATTTTTTCATCAACTCTTGATGGTACAGTTTTCACCACCCATGTGGATGGATTCACCTTCACTACTCTCTCTCTATTCTCAAAAGTTATTTTGCCAATTTTCCAGTCGTGAACCACTTGCGCAACTTGCAACTAGGGATGAACCAACAAAATCTTGCAGATGGTGATTCTGTTATGTCCATTACCACAAATGTGATGATAAGTTGTACGCCCACAATCTTGACTGGTATATCATCCACAACTCCTCTAGGCCACACATAGGATTGATCCACTAGTTTGATGACAAACTTGACAACCTTTAGCCTTGTAGATCTCATTTCTCTTACAAAATAGAGGAGATGAAATTAACTCCTAATTCTTCATTTACAACAGTATTAGCTTCTTTTGCGTACAACTTGTGTTTGATAGAAAGAGTGATATTGTGCTATTCATTCTTCTAAACTATTCCTATGTTCAGAACATTATTGGCATTTTCTAATCTCATACAAAATAATGGCTCCCTAGTGGTCATGTTTGGTTATTTGTTTAGCCAATTTGAAAATACACCCTTAGCTTGAGGTGCTAGAAACTCTCCAAAAAAGATCCATTTTACTCATTAGAATCCTAGTCGACAATTCTATTCTGGTCACTTTGGGTTCATCACTAACTTGGGCTTATATACGCAAAATGCTAATGCCCTCGCACTCATTGACTATAATTATATAGTGTCACCCACAAAGTGCCCAACAAGTGTCTATATTGTTTAATGTTGAAATCCAATGGCATGGCTAAAACCTTTCATTTTGTAATAGTGTAGTTGGTCAGTTGATTGTAGATTAGCCAAGCAAATTGGGTAATCTTTATTAAACTCCTTTGGATGTGTTAATACACTCCCAATGGCATATTGATAAGCATTTGTATGTACGTGAAAATATATGGTCCAAGTTGGAGGTCTAAATATGGGTGCTAACACCAAGGCACGCTTCAACTTATAAAAGGATGTAGTGGCTTCAGGTGTCCACTCTAGTGTAATTGCAAGCTGATAGATAAGCTTGGACAACTTAGCAAAAAATAAAATGAATACTCACAATTGCTCCATGAACACTAAAATTTCTCATACGTGTCTCGTTCAAATACGACGCTTATTACTTGGATATTTTCCAATTTTTGGCAATGTCATGTCTTGATATAGCACATCTCAATATGCCATGTGTGAAAAATATCTGGCGTTTGTTAGGGTTTAGCGATATACCATATAATTGACATGTGCAGTGCATTCTCCAATTCACATACGTGCTTAACTCGCTTAGAGACTCCACATCGGTCATCCAAATTGATTTCAAGAGACTTCCAAAGGCATAACTCACCACCCTCTGGAATGTGCTAGTAGGTGCATTGCACAATCCAAATGACACCACTCTATAAGCATATGTTCTTGATTCTTTGGCAAATGCCATTTAATATATATCTTTGGGGGCAATTTGTACTCGATTGTAGCCACTGAACCCATCTAGAAAACTATAGGCTTCGTAACTTAGCAACCCGATCAAGTACAAATTCAATAAAGGGTAACAAAAAATGGTCCTTGTTGTTCATTGCATTGAGTCTCTTGAAATCCACATAGTTTCTGATTTTTTCACTTTTCTTAGGCACTAGCACTATTGGTGATACCCAGGAAGTGTGTTCAATTTTATATATAAACTCAACCTCAAGCAACATCTATAACTCTTTCTAGATCAATGAGCATAATGCAGATTGGATCAATATTGTTTTTGCATCTGTTACCAACGGGATTTTGTGCATTGATACATTGAGTGATATTCTCTTTAGCTCTTTGTAATTCTAGGCAAAGACATACTTAACTAAGAGTGCCTTTAAATCTAATTTTAATTCTTGTCCATCAAACATCGAAGACTGAGAAGATGAAGGTTCATTGTTAATGATTAGTTGTGGCCTAGTGTTGTAAAGCTACCTTTACAAGCTTTACTTCCGGCGCCACTGGTGCCAGCTATGTCCCCGGCGCCAGCAGCGCGCCTGCTGCTCCCGGCGCCACTGTGACCAAAATCCAGCCAGCGCCAAGTTCCTATGGTTGAAAATCTTTGATCGGTTCTAGCGGAGTCCAAAGAGCTCAGATCGATGTGCAATCACCTCACACGATCTAGGCATGATTAAAAGAAGCCTGGGGATCAATAAAATCTAGAGAAACAAAACGACTTTCTAGAAAGAGAAAATCCTAGAGAGAGAAAAACGTGCTTTACCAGCTTGGGTAGAGTGCTTGGTATGAGGGGGGGTGCCGAATCACACCAATACTATAGGGGAGTGCGGGTTGCGACTCAGGACGAGCTCCAACCAAGTCTCAGCCTCCCTTGTTGGAATGTTGTCATGGCTCTTGCCTTGGCATGCTAGCGCCCGGGAGACTAGGGTCGGTCACACACTTGAAATGTAACCTTCTCAGATTTATCAATAAAGTGGGATTTTTCTCAAACTGACTCTGATTACCTTTTGGGTTTCAATGTTCGGTAAAAGCGCCAGTTGTAAGGCCGCTTCCAATCTTTTAAGTTGGCACATAGCTGAGGGTCATATCCTGGGACACCAGCGGTATGCCGTCGGGACCATTCGGTCTGTGGCGCCAGTCGTATGCTGTCGGGACCATTTGGTCCACGAACTGGTTGTCTCCATATCTGTCACGGCTTGTGGTTCTGAGTGTTCCTTGCATGAACGTGAATGTGTTAAGCTCTTGGGGAGCGGGCTCTAACCTTTCGGCTGAGTTGGATGGCTTGCTTGGGTGGAAGTTACCTGTTTATGGCTGTCCAGTCTGGCGTGGCGCCAGGTTGGCTTCCAACGCTTGTGATGAAGCTTTCAGTTGGTTAAGTCTGATATAAGTCAGACCACTTGCTTGGAATGGATGTTACTCGTTTGTAACGAAGCTTCAAGTTGGTTAAGTTTGATGTATGTCGGGCGGCTTGCTTGGAGGGAAGTCACCCACATCGGGACCCCCGATCTGGCATGGCGCCAGGTTGGATCTCAATGTTGGTTCTCGGAACTTCAAGTTGGTTAAGTCTGATCGTTGTTGGCAAGTTGGCTGCTTGTATGTCAAGTGGGTTTGGATGGCAATAGTTGAAGGCTGGGAAGCTAAGTCGTGGTTCCCGGCTCCCTTTGGGATGCCTGCGCTACATGTGGTATCAGAATTGACTGGCCGGTCAGCTATGCGGATCTCATAGAAATGGCCACGGTTTGGGGTCCATCAAGACAACTGTTATGCAAGGTGCTGCTCATAGTGTAAGCACGGGTGCGTCCACGGTCGGGGTGGTTGGCAGAACAGGGGCTTGATGAGTTAAAGTGCTGCCCTTGAGGTGTAAGCACGGTCAGTTTCCGCTGTTCGGGCCTGGCGCCATCTGCACGTAGGACAAATGAGGCAATGTGCTGCCATTAGGTTGGTGTAAGCATGGTATGTGCCTTGTGGGGTGCGAGGTGACATATTCGTGATAGCCACCGTTCGTTTAGCTATAAGGGCTATCGACCAAATTTGGTGGGGGCGTTACTGAGGCAATGTGCTGCCTAACGGCGAAAGCACGGGTGCGTCCACGATTTGGGTGGTATGCTACCGATCATTTAGCTATAAGGGCTATCGACTAGATTTGGTGGGGGCGTTACTGAGGCAATGTGCTGCCTAACGGTGAAAGCATGGGTGCGTCCACGGGGGTGGTATATTCAAGGATAGCTGCCATTCGTTTACCTATAAGGGCTATCGACCAAATTTGGTGGGGGCGTTACTGAGGCAATGTGCTGCCTAACGGTGAAGCAGGGGTGCATCCACGATTGGGGGTATGATGCCGATTGTTTAGCTATAAGGGCTATCGACTAGATTTGGTGGGGGCGTTACTGAGGCAATGTGTTGCCTAACGATGAAAGCACGGGTCCACGGGGGTGGTATATTCAAGGATAGCTGCCGATCGTTTAGCTATAAGGGCTATCGACCAAAAAGTGGTGGGGCGTGACTGAGGCAATGTGCTGCTTAATGGTGAAAGCACGGATAGTTGGAGGGGTGTCCTATGTGGGCTGATTCTGTGATCAATTTGTATGGGCGCGACCAGACAAAGGTCTGTTGGCAGGACCATCTTAAAGGGGGACCTTGTCTTTGTTACTTGTTAGTAAACCTGCCTGAGTGTCTTACTTGTATGTATTCGTGGTGAGTCTTAGTACTCGTGCTTTGCCTGGTTTGCATGATTGCTTGTGATACAAGGAGCTGATGGCTCGAGAAGGAACCTTTCTTTTGAAGGTTGATACCATCAAACAAAGAAGACTACAGAATTTGTGGGGTGGATTTGCAGTTCAAGTACTCGCACGTGAACGACAATGAAACGACTCAATGTTTGCAAAGGATGGATGGCTAGCCTGTTTCTTGGGTTAGTTTCATTTGCGACAACGCCCACCAGACGCAAGCAGAAAGTCAAAAGTTGGAAAGCGCAATTTCAGGGGAGATCTTCTATGGAGCAGTTGGTCTTCATTTTGGGACGGCCACCTTCGGAACTGAAACTCACTGAGCATGGATGATATCCAGTATCAGTTGGGTTTTTCCTCAAAGGGGAAAGACTAGGATCCTCTTCAAAGATTGGCAACAAGTTGGATCGAGCCATAATCCTAGCATATGGAAAGCAAAGTGTTGGAAAGGCTTTTTGTTTGAAGAACTCTACTCTAAGTCCGATCAGCTGATTTTATAAGTGGAGGGGAACTATCACACACACCTCTCTCTTGGGGCAAATTTTGAATGAAAGTTGATCAAAACGGGGGCAAATTCAAGGTGACCTAGCCATACTCACACGAGGAGACTGGCGAACTTTGGACCTAATAAGTTAACAAGTTTTTGTTGTGGAAAGGAAAGCTTTAGTATAGGCTTTCTCTGGACCAGCAATGACTAGGAAACATATGACTACGCTGGCTTGTGTTACGTGTAAGGCAGCTGATCAATGAAGGAACTGTGAAAGTTGAGTCTTGCATGAGAGACTTGGTATTTCGAACGGACGCTAAGGGACAGTTCGCGTTGAGATCGGACTAGTGCAAACTCTGGGTGCATGTGTCTGATTCAAAGAGAGCTACTTGAAGCCAAGCTCGATGTACACTTTTTGTTTTGACCGTGAGGCAACTGACCAGTGATGGAATTGTGAAAGTCACGTTTTGCGCGACGGACATGGTGCTTCAAACAAACGCAAAGAGATAGTTCTGATGCGGATCAAACTGGTGCGACCCTTTGGCTTTCCACGAGGTCAATGGTTACATTTGGGCTGATTCAAAGAGCTACTTCAAGCTAAGAGAGAGATGCATTGCGGAGTACTTAATCTTTGCCTACCTTAAAGAGCCAAGATGGAAAAGTATCAAGATCAGGCTGGGACAAGGAGAGAAATCAAGGTGCAGAAGCAACAAGGCACAGAGTGGACCATAAAGTGGGCAATCAAACGATGAATCCTTTGGCTCAGGGAGCCTTGATACCTGTGCGGAACTGATCAAATCTGGAGCTCAGGGAGCTCAACACAAAGTGCATCAAGGACAAATCAGGAGCTCAAAGGAGTTCCAAAGTCGAAAGTCAGAAGCGACAGGGGCGAACATTTCAAAGAAAGGCCTCTGTCACCAGTTAATAAGGTTCTTGGGTTTTATGAAAGGGATATCAAATCTACGCTTTTCCCAAACAAAGATATATTTTCAAGTTATGTAATTTTTCAGTACAAAGAGCTGAGCCTCCGACTTTTGGTGTGCCAGCTTCAATGTTAATAAAAAGTGGCCAGTAAATTGAGTACTGTGCCAAGTAGCTTAAATGTATAGTTATTTCAATTTGGAGACACCTTTACTTTAATCTGACATCTGATGAGGACATCAGATTTTATAAAGGTGGGGTGGATGTTGTAAAGCTACCTTTACAAGCTTTACTTCTGGCGCCACTGGCGCCAGCTATGTCCCCGGCGCCAGCAGCGCCCCTGCTGCTCCCGGCGCCACTATGACCAAAATCCAACCAGCGCCAAGTTCCTATGGTTGAAAATCTTTGATCGGTTCTAGCGGAGTCCAGAGAGTTCAAATCGATGTGCAATCACCTCACACGATCTAGGCATGATTAAAGGAAGCCTGGGGATCAGTAAAATCTAGAGAGAGAAAATGACTTTCTAGAAAGAGAAAATCCTAGAGAGAGAAGAATGTGCTTTACCAGCTTGGGTAGAGTGCTTGGTATGAGGGGGGGTGCCGAATCACACCAATACTATAGGGCAGTGCGGGTTGCGACTCAGGGCGAGCTCCAACCAAGTCTCAACCTCCCTTGCTGGAATGTTGTCATGGCTCTCGCCTTGGCATGCTAGCGCCCCGGAGACTAGGGTCGGTCACACACTTGAAATGTAACCTTTTCATATTTATCAATAAAGTGAGATTTTTCTCAAACTGACTCTGATTACCTTCTGGGTTTCAGTGTTCGGTAAAAGTGCCAGTTGTAAGGCCGCTTCCAAATTTTTAAGTTGGCACATAGCTGAGGGTCGTATCCTGGGACGCCAGCGGTATGCCGTCATGTTGTAAAGCTGACTCAGGTGCACCCAGCATGCCCTGTAAGACTCAAAGGGGTGACACTCTCTAAGGTCCCAGAGCAAGTTAGAACGTCAAGGACTAAGCCTCCAACCTGTGGTGAGCCAGTCAAGTAGTCACAAGTCATGAGCTAGTTCTGGAGCTCGAGTCATGGCCTAGTCAGGAAAGCAAGTTGATTCGGCCGCCGAGACGACTTCCGGGACCCATGTCCGGGAGCCAGACTTGACAAGCTTAATCAGCAAAATAAAAACTAAGTCCTAAAAAGTGTGCTTTACCAAAAAGCACTATGTTTCAAACTAGAGGAGGTGCGCCGAATCACAGCAGAACTATAGGGGGAGTCCGGCAGACAGGAACTTGGGCAGCTCAACCAGCGCTAGGAATCCAGTCGCCAGGTCTTAGCTCCCTCTACCAGCACGAGTCAAGCACAATGCCCAGCACGTGTTGGTGGCCCCGAGACCAGTCATTTTATGTATGAATGTAACCTCTTCCAAATCTAATAAAGTTGATCCTTGGGGATGACTACCATTTCGGTTTCGCCTCCGGGACTGGTCCAAGTGAAAGGACCCTTACGGTTTCATGTGTGGCTTGTCTTTGCCTTTGGTTACCTTTTGGGGACGGATTCTGAGTTGGCTTTCGGGTTGGTTGGAATTCCAGTTTTCTTAAGTCTGAATGGTTAAGCTTGTTATGTTTTTGAGTTGGCTTTTACATAAGTGCATGATGGATGAATGTTAGACTTAAGCGCGTGTTGGAGAAACCGCTCAAGTCCCAGCGCCCTTTGAGGCGCCGACGCAACATGTGGTATCAGAGCCGACTAGCCGGTCAGCTACGCAAGTCTCACATGGATGGCCACGTTTTGGGATTTGTCAGGACAACCGTTGCACAAGGTGCTGCCCATAGTGTAAGCACGGGTGCGTCCACGATCGGGGTGGTCGGCAGAACGGGGGACTTGATGAGGCAAGGTGTTGCCCTTGAGGTGTAAGCACCGTCAGTTCCCGCGGTTCGGGCCTGGCGCCGTCTGCACGTAGGACAGATGAGGCAATGTGCCGCCATTAGGTTGGTGAAAGCACGGTCTGTGCCTTGTGGGGTGCGGGGTGACATATTCGAATTGTACGGGTTAACCATTGACACAGAGATGCTGCTCAAATTCGGGTGTAAAGCACGAGTGGTTAGCTGCCGGTGCGAGATAGCTGCCGATCGTTTAGCTATAAGGGCTATCAACCAAAAAGTGGTGGGGCGTGACTGAGGCAATGTGCTGCTTAATGGTGAAAGCACGGATGGTTGGATGGATGTTTTCCCGTGGGCTAATTCTGTGATATATTTGTGTGGGCGCGGCTAGGCAAAGGTCCCACGTCCGGTCTCAGGGGGGTTTGTGGCTTGAGAGGGATCCTCTATGTTTGCTTTGGTTGGTATGTTCCGTTTGTTGTGTGCTTGCTTGGACACAAATGACCTGGTTCCTACTTGGCTCTCAGGTGATGTGGGCGTGCTAAGTTTGAGGAGGGGATATTTTCATTGAAGCTGATTTAATAAAGAAGAAAAGAGAGCTGTGGGGCCCGGCCGACAGAAGGGAGAGTTTCAAAAATAAAAATGATTGAGGCCATAATCTGTTAAAAGTACACCTCTTACTATAATGGAGGACCGCCTTGAAGAGTTACGAGCATTGACGGACGGAGAAGAGCTGGCTCGAGAATACAGCTCTCGCATGCATCGAGATGGCACCAGGTCCAATTCGAGAAAGAAAGAGCGTATGCACTCCACAGTGGCGCCTCTCCAAGAAGATATGGGTGGCCCTTCTGAACCTACACCAAGAGACGAACCCTTGCCAGAGGCACAACAAGACCTCTTTGAAGTGAAGATGCGGCAATACTTATCAAGCGCAATGACGGCTATGCTTAGCGAGGTGAAGAAGGACAGAGAAATAGAAAGGAAAGAATGGCAAACATCCCTACGAACCATGAACCTTACTCAATTTAATCTTGCTAGAGAAATGAGAGACGGGCTAACACAGCTCGAAGCCAGGTTTGAAGAGTTGGAAGCAACTAGGGGGAATGCAGTGGCGCCTCCTCCACAGATACCAAGAGAACCACGAGCGCGAAACACGGAAGGCCCAAAGAAGACTGCCAAAGTAAAATCACCACCTACTTTCAAAAGAGAGCGTGACATTTGAGTTGTGGAAGATTGGTTGTTTCACATGGACCATTACTTCCGTCTAATGAACACTCCTGAGGAAGAAAGAACGAACTTGTCATAAGCATATTTTGAGGGCTACACTACAAACTGGTACCGGATGGCAGGAATGCACTTCCAGACATGGGACGCATTCAAAGCCGCGTTACGAGAGGAGTTCATACCAAAGGATTCACACATGAGATTGAGGACAGAATTATCGGGGCTCAAACAGAAAGGGTCATTGCGAGAGTACCTCAATAAATTCAGACAGAGTGTATGGGTTATTGAAGATATGTCCGAGGCGGACAAAACTCATTACCTCTTGTCTGGAATGCAGTCTTGGACCCGGCATGCAATAGACAGCTACATACCCCATAATTTCAATTCAACTATTCGAGCGGCTGAAATGGTTTGTGATTATGAGAGCACATTGGCACCAGCTGCTCCCGCAACCTCAACAAGAGTATTTAGTGGATCCAGACCGAGTCTGAGCTTCTTTTTCAAGGGAGGACTCAGCTTCAAATGGCAACCAAGCCTCAAGTAGCGTGAACAAATTCCCAACAAAAACAGGGTTTCACAACCAAGGCAACAATGGAGGGAACATGTTCCAGAGAAGAAACAATGTTGGACCTTCAGCTAGTCACAGCAACAGCTCACCAACAGTGGGTAGTTCCATGCGCTGCTTCAACTATCATCAGCAAGGTCACTCTTGGAGGTCATGCCCCAAACCATTGAACAAGCAAATCATGGCTGCCATTGAAGGATTTGATAGGATGGAGAGAGAGGCATTTGATCAAGAAGATGGTGAACAGGATGACGAAGAGGACCCAGAAACGGATTTGACGGAGTCTAACCTGAATGCCTTACAACAGATAGGGGCACTTGCGGCGTATCGTGAACATCTTATGGCGACTCCTGCGAGAGGATCAAAGTTATTGTACCTGAAAGGCTGTATTCAAGGCAGGATCATTTACTTCATGGTAGACCTGGGGGCGTCACATAACTACTTGTCAGAAAAACTGACAGGGGAATTGGACATCCAATGTGAAGAAAATGTAACTCCTATTTGTGTGGAGACCGCGAAAGGTACAATGACCACTTGTAGATTGGCAACCAACTTACCAATCTCCCTGGGAACCTGGAAGAGTCGACTAACGTTTACAACTTGAAGATGGATGCCTTCAACGCTATTTTGGGATTAAGCTGGTTTAACGAACATGTGGTGGCCTTCTTGGCAAAAGGGGTTAACCTTGTGTTATTATATAATGGCAGGAGACCTTGTGTCGTCAGAGCTATGCCAGGGGACCAACTAGAAAAGAACGACACAAATGAACCTGAGCCAACCATTCCTCCCAATCTCATTCACCTCTTTAACGAAGGACAGCCAATAGTGACAGACCAGCTGACAAGGGAACAAATGGAGCCAACATTGCCTACAGTCTCTACATCAAAGATGAATTCAAGTGTCGATGCAGAGCTCAAGGAGCTCACCTTGTGTGACCAAGCAAAAGCTCACTTCTTTAACGAAGGACATCCAACAGTGACAAACCAGCTGACGCGAGGTCAAATGGAGCCAACATTGTCTGCAGCTTCTACATCAGAGGTGAATCTAAGTGCCGATGCAGAGCTCAAGGAGCTCAACCTGGGCGACCAAACGAAATATCTAGAGTCCTAGGGGACTCATCCAGACGTGCGACGAAAATGACATATCTGAGACTTAAGGGAGCCGTAAGTACCTTTTTCTTTCATGTTAATAAAGTAAGCCACATTTCTCATCGAGGAGTGAGCTTCAGTCTAATGTCTAAGTGCAGCAGCTTTACACAGGTTTTACGTAAGTGAACTAGATCCACACTTTTCCTGTGCTGGGTGCAAACACAATATCATTACTTCTCTTTACAGTTGGTTTCCTTTGGCCGGTGAATCAAGCCCGTGCCCTTGTATATGTGAATAAAGTCTAGCCGGTGAATTAAGCCCGTGCCATGAGTCTTAGGTTCTAGTTTGGCCCTGATGAGGACATCAGCTTTCTCAAACGAGGGGAGGATGTTGTAAAGCTGACTCGGGTGCACCCAGCGTGCCCTGTAAGACTCAAAGGGGTGACACTCTCTAAGGTCCCAGAGCAAGTTAGAATGTCAAGGACTGAGCCTCCGACCTGTGGTGAGCCAGTCAAGTAGTCACAAGTCATGAGCTAGATCTGGAGCTCGAGTCATGGCCTAGTCAGGAAAGCAAGTTGATTCGGCCGTCGGGACGGCTCCCGGGACCCATGTCCGGGAGCCAGACTGATTCTGCCAGGCTTAATCATCAAAATAAAAACTAAGTCCTAAAAAGCGTGCTTTACCAGAAAGCACTATGTTTCAAACCAGAGGGGTGCACCGAATCACAACAGAACTATAGGGGGAGTCCGGCAGACAGAAACTTGGGCATCTCAACCAACACCAGGAATCCAGTCGCCAGGTCTTAGCTCCCTCTACCAGCACGAGCCAAGCACAATGCCCAGCACGTGTTGGTGGCCCCGAGACCAGTCAGTTTATGTATGAATGTAACCTCTTCCAAATCTAATAAAGTTGATCCTTGGGGATGATTACCATTTCGGTTTCGCCTCCGGGACTGGTCCAAGTGGAAGGACCCTTACTACAACCTTTTTGCGTCGCTAGCGCCTAAGGGTCCTTGTCATCTACATGGGGCTTGCCGCTATGCCAATTGGTCAGTTTGGCGACCACTATGCCTTGGGTTTCATGTGTGGCTTGTCTTTGCCTTTGGTTACCTTTTGGGGACGGATTCTGAGTTGGCTTTCGGGTTGGTTGGGATTCCAGTTTTCTTAAGTCTGAATGGTTAGGCTTGTTACGTTTCTGAGTTGGCTTTTACGTAAGTGCATGATGGATGAATGTTAGACTTAAGCGTGTGTTGGGGAAACCGCTCAAGTCCCAGCGCCCTTTGAGGCACCGGCGCAACACGTCGGGACCATTCGGTCCGTGGCGCCAGCGGTATGCTGTCAGGACCATTTGGTTCAGGAACTGGTTGTCTCCATATCTATCGCGACTTGTGGTTCTGAGTGTTCCTTGCATGAACGTGAATGGGTTAAGCTCTTGGGGAATGGGCTCTAACCTGTCGGCTGAGTTGGATGGCTTGCTTGGGTGGAAGTTACCTGTTTATGGCTGTCCAGTCTGGCGTGGCGCCAGGTTGGCTTCCAGCGCTCGTGATGAAGCTTTTAGTTGGTTAAGTCTGATGTAAGTCAGACCGCTTGCTTGGAATGGATGTTACTCATTTGTAACGAAGCTTCAAGTTGGTTAAGTTTGATGTATGTCGGGCGGCTTGCTTGGAGGGAAGTCACCCACATCGGGACCCCCGATCTGGCATGGCGCCAGGTTGGATCTCAATGTTGGTTTTCAGAACTTCAAGTTGGTTAAGTCTGATCGTTGTTGGCAAGTTGGTTGCTTGTATGTTAAGTGGGTTTGGATGGCAACAGTTGAAGGCTGGGAAGCTAAGTCGTGGTTCTCGGCTCCCTTTGGGATGCTTGCGTTACACCTAGGTAACACTACATCTATTTATCCCATGGTCTAATCCTTGAAATAAGTCATGTACTTGCCTAATCTCCTCCTTGTCAACTCGTTTGTTAACCGGTTCAACATTGGTTTGTGATAGAACAAAAGGCTCTGTGGGTAAGATTTTTCAATCAGTTAATTTCTGTTCTCCAGTTTCTTTTTAGCTTGGTCTTTAGTTTGGTCCTTATCTTTGGATTGGTGTCGATTTAGAGGATGTAATCTTATGCGCATCACGTTGGATGGAACATGACTGTGGAATTCTTTTAATTCATTTTGGATTTTGTCATAAGTATTTCAATTGGCTCGGATACATGGTTGCTTGGATGGGGATTCAGCCATCTGTTGGGTTGAATTAGATTTAGTGTTGTCATCCCATGATAAAAATTCCAATACTGTAGGGTTTCCTTTTTAGTCCTCACCAATATTGGTAGCTATTTATCAATCAATTTTAGCTCGATGGGTTCTGTATCATTCAAATATGGTTATGGCCCTAGGGTGGATTCTATGGTTTTTAGCCTCAATGTCCAAGATGGCCTAGGTATAGGTGGCCTATGGTACCTCTCA
Source organism: Diphasiastrum complanatum (assembly GCA_029204225.1). Classification (NCBI taxonomy): domain Eukaryota; kingdom Viridiplantae; phylum Streptophyta; class Lycopodiopsida; order Lycopodiales; family Lycopodiaceae; genus Diphasiastrum; species Diphasiastrum complanatum. The sequence goes on along the minus strand of CM055106.1, from coordinate 12,374,644 downwards.
TGATCTAAGTAACACAAGGTCTCATAAGTTAGTATACTTTCATCCCTCCTCAAGCACGATGACTTGACTTAGTTTGATAGCTACATCTCCTTTGTCATCACTAGGAACTTTATTGGGGTGAATGGGCCACTTGGTGTTTCACATTGCACTTCGCAGACCCCTATATGGCATGTGAGGTGGCAACTTGGGCCTGCCACAACGGGGCAAACCAGCCTTTTTTTTAGCCTACTATGGTTCCATAGCAACTACACTTGTCGGGTAGCAAGTTAGTGCAACCAATCATTGTTGCACAATTTATTATTTTCTTGTTCTCACTTCATAAGGTGTTGTGTGACCATTCTTCTATATGTGAAAGAAAGCACTCCCCTAGTGTTTGCAAGATGTATCAAGCTTAGTGTGCATTGTGCACTATTTGATGGAAGTCTTGAACTTACTAAGGCATAGACCCTTGTTTCTTTGTTCATGTCGATGACATCATTAACAAGAGGTTACCTCATACTGATGCTATCAAATGTGACTCTCATGCTGCCGTCATCAAATCTTGGAACCTATGGCAACCTCATTAAGCTGGGTAATTACTAGCCTCAATTACAAAGAGAAAAAAGGTGAAATTTGTGCCACTAATGGCACTTATATCTTTTATAAAATGGTGAAATGCTGCAGGACACGATTTTCCTTTAGATCGGGCCTAGGCCCCCACCCGTTTGCGCTCGATTCTATGCTCGTGGTTTGGGAGCGCTACCATGATCCATTCTCCATTGCACACATCAAACAACAGCAGCTAGCTAGCAGGTATTGCTGCTGTAGCCAGCTTTGTGCGGTTGTTGCTGAGACAATGAAAGATGTTAGTGCATTAGCTTGCTTGCGCGATTGCTACTTCTCGTGCACGCGTAGGGCACATGCGCACACACCCTCGCGGCTATGCCATCGAAGCCCAGGCAACAGTTACATCCTGAGGACAAGTTATAATTTGCAAACCCTTATCCTGAAGGTAAGGTAATTTAATGCATATCCTGCACGAATAGGAAAAGAATTGCGTGTTGAGAGGGAAAATTTGATCAGAGCTGGAGAGGATATTAGGTGAAAGCGGCTTTTGGTATATTCATTCTTGGCATCTTCTTCCGTTGCTCATTTATTTTATGTTGATTCTCACCCTGAGACGCCCATGGGATGGAGCAAGTGGTGAGAAGAATGTCAAACAAGGAAGATCGCATTTGACTGCTCGTCTAATTTGTCAAATAGGAGAGGCATAGTCAACCTAAGCTTCTCGATGCAGCCTTGCAAAGAAGGTAAACGTAGGTTATAAATACTTCATCTCAAAAGTTTTGCTGCCAAAAGTAAGAGCAACTGGAGGGCAGGTCGACTCATCTTGGCGTCCTGACATTCATTCCAGAAATTTGCTTTTGCTCATACAACAAGATCCGAGACCACCTTCTAGATCGGAATCAGTCTATTTAGATTCTGAAATTCACCTTTTTTGTGAGCCTGTGGCGTAAAGTTCTCTATTCGTTTTTAAGGCACTTTCGCTTCTTTCTCGTCTTCATTTTGATGGTAGGGTTGGTCAGTTCCACCACTTTCTTTGATCCGGACTACAATCTAGATTCTCGGCATTCAATTAGAAAAATTGGTAGCCAAGTTGACTCATTTCGGCCAGAATGAATTACTTTAGAGACTGAAATTGAACTGATAATACTTATAACGTTAGAGCGAGTGTTTTGCAAATTAAGTTTCGACAAAATGAGGTGGTGGACTGTCTGCTTCAACTATTTCTGAAGAACTTGATAGCTGATCACGCTCGCTTCACTACCAGGTTGATGTCGAGTAGGAGACAAACTATAACAAGAAAATTTAAGTTTAAATCACTGTGCGCAGCTCGAAAGGACAAGGTTTACTGAACATGTATAATTAGTTTCCAGTGTACTACTGATTCTCCGTTCATTCTCGGTTACCATAAGGCGGTGAAGCTGGCTATATCATTGTAATATCAGCAGTGTCTGTGACACGAGTGAACCGAAATTCGTTCAACAAAGACATTCAAGAAAAACCCATCTTCCTGGAGCATTCACACTAAGACGCACTTCTGAATTGTCTTGTTGTATACAGGATAGCCTCATAGATCAAAGTCTAGGCAGAAGAATCACCTTTACTCTTAAACCCGCTACTGCCTCAAGGCATATTGCCCGCCATAGTTTTTTATTACATTCAAATTAAAAGCTTACTGTAGGACAAATCAAAACTATGGACGCTACATATACGTGCAACTTTCTGACCAGCATGAGTGATCACATGGAGACTAGTACAGTGCCCTCCTCTTCGAATTTATGGTCGATGAGGGATACTCAGTTTTCCGAAAATAGTTTGTCGGAGTGGTCTAATCCCACTCAAACACAAGGTTCGACATCCATCACCTGCAGCTCGATATCTGATATAGAGGGAGCAGAATGGCCACCAGCTCATTTAGCGGCTAGCATTTGTTCCGGGACAGATGTTAACGAGCAACTCAAGGAGCTGGCAGTAAATTTGGGACAAGAAAACTTCAATACAAGTAGCGGAGTTGCAGAATCAGATCAAAGCTCAACAGGAATCTTTGGTAGCGCAACGGAGAACATCAGTTGGAGTTCTCTACTTTTGTAATCTCTCTCTCTCTCTCTCTCTCTCTCTCTCTCTCTCTCTCTCTCTCTCTCTCTCTCTCTCTCTCATGTGCACCTGATGCATGTTAAGTCCTCTCTAGAGCTGACTTATAGGCTTGCCAATTTATCTGTACCGCAGAGGAGTTGGAGGGACTGAAACTTTGCAGAGTCTGGAGAACTCTTCCATGGAAGGATTCAGTCACGACCTATACTCTTGGACCCCAAATAAAGTCGGACATTTGGCAGAGCTTACTGTGAGAAATTCTGAAGATCAGGACTTCTCGGTGAAAGGCCTTGGCTTAGAGGAAACTGAAGTGAATCGTACGTGTGGACAATCCCAATATGCTCCTGGACAAGATATACATCAAACTGATAGACTTTTTGATTTAGACGCTTGGTCTAACATGGATCAATCCAAAACACCAGTTACAGGAGGCTTGCCAATTCAGGAGTTCGCTCTGTCTTTGTTGGATTTTCCAATTTCAAATAGAAGACGCAAGGAATCGCCTAAAGTAAAGCAAAAAACAGATATATATTTTAATAGCTCAAGCATGGGAAACAGCTCTTCATCTTTGCATATTTTGGGATCAGACGCTTGTGGAGCTGGCAGCATGACAACTTTTCCAGGACAACCTGTCCGATCTAACTTAAGTTTCGGAGAAACTGTTAGTGTTCGTTATCCTATCAGTAGCAATGGATTTCCCAGGAGATGGATCGCAAACACTAGCGAGTTTCCTACCATGCTTTCCCAACTTTTACCCGGAAGTTCAGCCAAGCATGGAAATTCTCATGGTGGTAGTAGTATGGGCAGGTCTTATCTGGACTGCAATAACGTAAGGCCAGATCGCGGCCAGCAAAATGTTACTAAGCGTTCTGATTACAGCTGCTTTACCGACGTTTCTCTAGCTCCGCACTTTCAACGAGAGGTCAAGCTAGAGCCTCATTCTACTGTGTCAAGAAAAAAAACGGTAAGTGATTTTGCAGATAGATGATCATATTAGTATCAAATAGAGATGATAGTTTTATTCTCCCAACTATCCTAGCAAATAACAAGTTCTGTAATTAAGCTCAAGAGCTGTTAACAATGCTAGCCAAGAATCGAACACTGTAAATTTGTGGAAGAGAATAATGCGTCTTACGTAAAATTGGACTACAATCTGAGGACTCTGTTGCAGGGACAGAGTATGGATGAAGGTCGACAACTTCTACTTGACTCAGCACGGAGTGCGTGCTCTTTGTCAAGTACCGAATTCACTAATCAGTCCTACTTCAAAAGACCAAGGCTAGAACAAACTAACCTTTCCTTCAAGGTACCCACTTACTACTCTGGCTTCTTCGAAGACCTACTAGATACTTTCAAGTTTCAATCTTATATTCAAATGGTGCAGATTCTGCAGAATATGTTAGTTGAACTGACAAAGGTACTTCTTACATGTTCTGGCTTTCAATTTTGCTCATCATGGCCGACAAGCGAGCGCTCTTGACCAAAAAGCAACAATTTACTGACTGTAGTACGAATTTACTTTTTTAATATACTCATACTTCATTGCTTTAAGATAGTGCAGCCACGGAAAGAGAAAGTCAGCGAAAGAATCGCAGAGCTGCAGCAATTGGTGTCTCCTTTTGGCAAAGTGAGTGCCAGCCGACCCGCAGTAATTTCATATACTGACATATAGGATACAGTAATTTGATCTAGAAGCTTGTAAGAAATCAACAAAGCTCCTTATCTCAAGTCCATTGGTTATTTTCTGCAGACTGATCAAGCGTCTGTTTTGACCGAGGTGCTTCAGTACATCAAATGCATGCACGAGCAAATTCAGGTTGGTACATGTCTAGAAGTTCCGTGATGTACTATATCTACATAAGTTAAAGAGCTCATTTTGTACTGTTCAGTTCAATGCTTCATATCCTGACAATACCGATGGTGCAGCAATTGAGTACACCGTACCCGAAAAATAATGGTGCTTCGACTCTACATCCTGTAAGTAAGCGTGCAACTAATGAGAGCTTCCACTTGGTTTAATGATATACGACATTTTTTATTCTTCTGAGATTCCTTATGGACACTGCTAATTTGTTCTCTATGGTTTCCAGGATGCTGCACGGAATTGTTGGAGCTCTGACAAAACTAAAGAGGAAAATAGGCAAGATCTTAAAGGTAGAGGCCTCTGTCTTGTGCCCTTGTCTTGCACTTTACAGGTAGCTAGCCACAATGCAACAGAATGTTGGGCTTCGATGCATTTCGGAGGAGGCACCAGATGATTGCATATCTCAGAAGATGTCGAGGCGAATGCTGTGTGTGCTACCGATCATTACAAGGAGATAAATTCTCATGTTTGATAATAGATCGGAGAACCAGTAAACTCTCATGGAGATCCTGTATATGTATAGTGGCTGTCAATTTTCTGATAGAAACAACTTACAAGTACAATCGATACTATTCATCATCTGCAGCACGATAGTGCGATCGATCTTTACTCTGGAGATACAAATTTTAGATCAAGGAGCCAAGCAATACGCACCACTACGAACTAAGAACGCAACTTTTTATCTGAGCACTTCTCACTGATTACTTACGTAAAGATTTTATTTCAGGAGATCTTCTGTTGAAAGTACGGCTTTCTGATATGTTATAAATTATCTGCGAGGATGTGCTCAAAAGGCCATCCGCTTGTCTTTTTATTCCACGTAGCTAATACATTACATACATTTTTGTAAATCTGAGATAATGTCTATGGATGTGAAACGTTCTTCTTTTTGCTGGTAAACATGAGAGCATTAACTAATCTGGAGTGAGATTGAAAACAACCAAAGCTCGGGTAGTTGAATTTTAAAGATATCTGCACCTCATCAATGCTTCAAACACACAGCCTTCCAAAATCGCACTGAATGTTCTACGACAGACGATGCTCTACGAACATTCCTTTGAGCTCTGTAGTCTGTAGCGGTTTTCAATTATAGACCTAACTTTTATTCCTGAATATAAAGAACAAATGAAAGGTCTGAGACTCTGAGGTACCCTCCTCTAACGAAGGCGCACTCAAGATTTGATACCACTTCAATACAAGTTTTTGTGATGAGCTAGCTGTAAAGACTTTCACAGCTGCAGGATCCACTATCATAACAATGCTTAAAACATATTTTGGGTGATTAAATTCCATTTCAAAATTGAACTAAATAGCACCTGGAGATGTGCCCATTGGTACTGTAGTGTATTATTTCATTAAGGGCATGCATTAAAAATAATATATAACCAGAGATTGCTATCCACATGCATTTTCTTGCTTTATTTTGCATGTTCAAGAATCCAACCAACATTCTAACAAACGATATCAGCGCTGATAAGTATATAACCAGAGATTGCTATCCACATGCATTTTCTTGCTTTATTTTGCATGTTCAAGAATCCAACCAACATTCTAACAAACGATATCAGCGCTGATAAGTATAAATTAGATATCCAAATACCTGTAGGTATTCGATACCCTTTCGTATTTTCTAGATTTAAGGATGATGATGCTTCTCTGAGGGCTTATTGCATTATGTTCAGATCATGCATATCTTTTGCTAGTTGCTTTATGAAATGTATACATTTTTTTTCTTCAGGTTCGTTAGAGAGCAAATGTTTACCTAGGACTGCTCTTGAAGCAGCCTGCCACCCTGGGCTCTTATTTTTACTGCAATAACGAGGGACACATCAATGTTTCCTCTGGACTTCCATTTGTCAACTCGCATTCTTTAAGTACAAGTAAACTTACAGGGAAGAACTTGTAATTAGCATTGGTAATTGTCCTGTAACATTGGAGCTATTTGTAGATGCACATCGCATCAATGAAACCGACCAAGAAACTAGGCAACAAAGAATGGCAGCTATTTATAGAAAATTTAGCCTCAAAGCATTGTGAACACTAAGTTGATCTATGTTACTGGGCCTCTTAAACCACGCAAAACCAGCACTCAAGGATCTGATCAATCGCGGAAAGCTGCTGTAACCAGTAAATCAGTGAACAAATATATAGATAATGCAACAACAACAACAATAGAGAAAATAAACGGAGATGACATTAAGCTATAGGTGATACAAAGTAATGAGGAACTCTATTTTCTACTCTCTCTTGAGTTGATTTTGCTGCATTGCAACTGGACTTAGTGATATGTTATTTTTTTGTCTACTCTTCTTACTCAATCTAAGTACAGAATTATCATATTGCAAATTCTTCCTTGAGTCTGACCTCCGTCAGCATTTACTAGCTGTACTTTTCTGAGTTGGACTTGGCTACAAGTTTGTGTTAAATTGTCTTCTGTAACTCCCACTTAGATTACATAGAAATTTGCAAGGGCTGTTAATTCCATTGTATGTACTAACTTGTACAACTTTTATCTCACTAAACATATGTGCACAGATTTCCAATGTTTGGCAAAATTTTAACTCAAATCTATTTTTTGCTGACTTTCTTCGATAGGGCAGTTCAATTGTTCAAGCTTTGAGCTTTCAAACTTTTAGCATCAAGGATATGTGATTTATGCCAAAAAAATGTTCTCAACAAAGATCCAAAAGATGGCCCTTTTGCTATAATATAGTGGCTATCAAATATGCGCTCGGTCTTCCCACTCGGGCTTTTTGTGGCCTTTATGGTCTCTCTCTCTACCTTCATAGGTCATGCCCCCGCGCCCTGAAACGCCACCCCCTGAAACCTAATCTTGATACTTGTAGTGAGCTACATCACAAGTCACTTTTGGCCAAATCATGGCTTTAGATGTATTTTGACTATTTTGCCTCTTAAGCCAAAATTGGCCCTATCAACTACTCACACATAGATGCTTGATGAAAAACTTAATCAAACACCTACAATCAACACAGGTAGCTTTTTTATTTTTCACAGGGTTAAGTAGGCCAAGGAGCATTCCAAAATACTTTACTCACCGAGGGTAATACCGTGACTGATGAAAAAAAGACCCTTCGGTATAAACCACAGAATGTAACTGGATGGCACTTTTGAAAATTGTTGTTTATCAACACATTGAAATCCATTTTCTATCAACAATAGTGGCCATATACACAAGTGAATAAAGAAATTTATATGATTACAAAAATATCTTGACCACAATTTGTGTACTCATGTGTCGACTTCTTGTTTGATGTCAACTAATCCAATAATAAAGTGCAATTGCATATGTGAGCAATCTAATTAATATTACAATAAGTTGCAATACATTGTACTGTCTCACTTAATATTCGTTTGCTAATTCCTCGTTATCATTTGACACATTATCATGCGACAAATCCGTCAAACAAAACGAGTCTATCTCTAATCTTACCCAAATATCTCATATAGTTACGCTATTAATAAGTTGATCTTCACAATTCACAAGCTAATGGCGATGGTGACAACGAGGTAGATCGTCGTGTGTTGTCGGTCCATCCGATGGTGATGCATCATGTTCAATATCATCATTAGCTTGTGAAGCATACACATGATTCTCTAAAAATGTGTCATCGAGTCCATCATCACGATCTTGTTCAAGTGCATCAGCTGGCAGCGCCATGTCCTCCATGACATCTCTATCCTCAAAAATTCTTTCACTTTGAGCGACTGGAATCATGTACCACCATCTGGGATCTGAAGAGTCGGGGTGAAAGACCACCTATAATTGATCAATGTTTCCAAAGAAGCATTTGTTGAAGTGGTCCGCATCCAATGCAAACGTACAATTTTTGCCAACGAGTCGTTGCTATGAATGAAGCCAATTACTTTAGCAACCCAAAATGGATGATTTTCGCTATTTTCTGAAGCTAGAAGTGCAATGAGACTACCGAACTTTATATCATCGAGTTTATTAGACCATTTTGCCTTCACATCATTTACAGTTTCTCGACTTTTTCTAGAACCCAAATAAATCTCACGTTCTTCATTTTGCACAATGGTCAAAGGCTCAGTCTGTTGTGCTGCAACAGAAAAATCAACTATCATTGTTGAAATTGAAAATCTAAATGGCCAGTGAAAATCCTTAGACGAGTTTGTATATCCCGAGTTAAAAAAAACTTAACTTTTGCTCTTCATAATGCCACAAATGGATCAACTGGACGAGGTTCTCTTTGAGCCTTTTACTCTTCCATGGTAGAAGTTAGATGACACAAAGGTGCAAGCTTAACTTGAGAAGAGGGCATGCTTTGTAAGAAATGAAATCCTTCAGAAGGTAACCATGCCACAAAGTTTGAAAATTGTTTTTCCCACAATAACATGATGCCACCAATATCAATTTTGAACTTATAATGAAAACTAATATCATTTATTGGTGCAATGCAATGTTCCTCTGACGTTTTGACATAATCTCTAAAATCAAATGTGTGTTGTAGTAAAAACATATTTGGTGTAGGGGTGTATGACTCCTGGATCATACTCTATAGTACTGGCAAAGAAAAAGCTTTCTTGCATCTCAACTTTTTAGAAAAGCAGCTAAACATTTGGTTGATTTGATCGTAAGTGTGACCCACCAATATAAATTCTATTTTGATTATTCTGAAAATTTTTAAGCAACCAACATGGATAAATATGCCAGCACTGTTTTTATTTTCTCTGGCAGTATTATCAAGTTGCAAGTAGAGAATCTTGGGAAGACTATTGCCAAATTCAATTATTATTTTGTGGATTATGGTAATGATTTTGGATCTTTTCGAACATTGGGATAATTGAAATACACTTTAGATTGCAAGGTGTCATTGAATATAAGAGCTCCAACCAAATGAACTTCGATAAAATCCACTTCGTTTAGATTTTTTAGCACCCTTACAAAATGTGGCAGTAGCATTTTCTTTTGATCCACCCCATCAATTATGAGACTCAACTACTTTTGAGGAAGCTCCAAACACTTTTTCCTATGTTTGGCAAGTTTTTATGTTTCTGTTGTTTGTTGCTCTTTGTGAATTTGAAGTGACTTTGTAATGTTGTCTACAAAATCACACAAAAAAATGATTTAGTAAAGTGGAAGCATAAAAGAAATTTAAACTGGGTGGTTAAAAAAAATGAAAAAATTTAGTATCTGTCAAATACCTTTTTCTTGAGGACTTTTTGCTTGTTCTCTGAGCACTTTCAATTGCTCGCAGATGGTACAAATAGACATTCTAGATTTTTGAAAATTTTTATCAGACCAAAATCACATGCCATGTGATTGAAATTACATGCCGTGCGATTCAAGACATGTGAAAAACACTTTACAAATAACAAAATAAACATGCATAAATGGTGCAAGACCACATATAGTTCAATTACAGAATTAGTCAAATTTCAAGAATATACATAAACTGCATCGCTAAAACACTGACAAATGTATCTACCAGAACGATAAAACTAACAACATAAGTATCTATACGTATGGATCAGCCAGTATAGAGTGAAAACACTAGCTAGATCCATCTGACCATCCTCGTCCTGGCCATTAGATGGGGCTTGCGGTTCCTACACACGCAACAAACATGAATTGGTGTTGTGATAAATGTGGTGGGAGTGAGAGAGACTAGTGAAAGTAAAGAAGATAAAATCTCTTTGAAATCATACCTCATAAGCAACAGCCCAGTTTATACGCATGCCTTGTCTCTTTAATAACTTGAGTAATGCTTGCGTACTGTGGCCATACGCGTATATACTCCTCATGGGTGGGAGACCACCCTATGACAGATTTCTACATAAATTTCACTCTAGAGAGAGGTTACGTAGAGAGAGAATGTAAACCGGTAACTTCTGGTCGTCGTTTTCCAAGTTTTCGGCCTTGCCCGACGTTTAACTAGTATGGTTAACTTCAGACAATAGTTAGTTTAGCATGAGATGTAATAACTTCTCTTCATCACGTTCGGATTCAGATCATGAATGTTGAGCTCATTGTAAAGATAAGCATGCTGAACTAAAACTTTCGTGATAGATTGACCGGCACGTGATACTTTAAAATCCATTATCCTGCCTTTTCAAGAGCTTCTATATATGTTATTTGATCTTTTTCTTTTTCGGAATGAGCCTTTTGCAGAGGGATGCATCAAGATCCATTGATATTTTTGATATATTCTTGGTATCCATTGATCTTCTGCATTTTTTTCATTGCAAATATTGATTGCATCAATGGTTCCTCTTGGTCTCCGATTATGTGTAGCCATTAGTCGAAAATACGAGTACGCAAGCTGAGATCGGAGAGAATGTAGAGATTGCGAGGTAAACCTAAGAATGACAAGAAAATGAGAGATAGAATGAAGAAAATGAGAGATATACCTATGAATGACAAGAAGTTCCTTAACTACAAGAATTAGTTAACCACAGTTTATGACTATTGACGTCAAATCAACCTCGAGTGAACAATGACGGGCATCATAAGAGTATTCGGGCAGTAACTGTGGTCCAATCACAATTGTTTGTTCTGCCCAGCGGGATATTTGAAAATCACGAAAATTTGGCCGGGAAAGTTAAATACATTAGAGTCCAAATAAAATGAATTTCATTCAATAATGAGTTCAAATAAAAAAATACTAGTTGTATTATATCCCAATAATTACAAATATTGAAATTACATGAATAAGAGTAACTTACATGTTGAACATTCTTCAACGTCGCAAAATCTTTGTACATCATGAATATTTCCAATTTTGTGAAATTGTCTGGAAAGTGAAAATATAGAGAATTTAGAAGTTTCTCAGCATGCACCTCTATAAAATACGTCAACCATGCTTTTGCAGTTAAGGAGACTGAAGAAACAATCCGACCTTGAACATGTTGGGATCCCTAAGGTCTGTTTGTTGCGACAGAGAGAAGCGAATGCAGAATCATCGGTGCATGCAACTATGCCTATCAGATTCAGACCGACTTTGATTGTTCGAAGTTTGCCCTACTTAATCACAACTTCGAAGTCGCTGGATTGATACAATCGATTCCATAGCCATGCACGAATTAACTTGGTTTTAGATTTAGCTTTGCAGAAGCATATTAGGTGCGAAAATTAGAGCGACAAATCGACATAGGCTATTAGTCATACGAGACAATTTAACCTACGAATAAGTTTATTTGCAAGCAAAAATTGATCTGAACATGAATATAATTAGCATTCAATCACAGTGTGCATGACCTAGATTACTGGAACATTATTTATTCACTCGTGAATTGATACAATCTGAATGCAGTCAAAGTCGCATTCTTTCTGAAACAATACTCTGTAATAATAGAGAGAGAACAAAGCAATTGTGCTCTGGATGTTCGATTGATCTGCTACAATGTCTAACGTCTCACCGATCAACTGATAAGTTGCTAGATATATACACACGACTAACTAGTTCAAATAGTATATAATTTGTACCTTACAATTAAGATTAAGGCACTACGTGTTGTTAAAATTCACCTTCAGACAATATATGATTCTGTTAGAGATTCTATCGAGTCGTGATTTAATGTACTTGTTGATCCACCGATAGTCGGATTGTGGCTGATTGTTCGAGGATGGTCTGGTCAAATGGCTCAAGTGGTCGAATTATCGAAGATGGTTCGAGGTGGTCAAACTATTGAAGATGGCTAAACAATCGAAGGTGGCCAAATAATCAAGGATGACTGAATAGTCGAAGATGTCCGAACAATCGAAAAAACATTGTCACTGATTCTTTTGAACTTTTGCAGACTCTCATATAACAAGTGTATTTCTTCATAGTATGTGATTGTACAAGTATTTACAACAGCTAGTGAATGGATCTAGATTAGTAGAGAGATAGGGATGGAGAGGATAGAAATCCAACTCACCTCCTTAATCTGGATCTTGAACGTGATTTTAAAATTCAAAATAGCACAAAAATTCTTGTGTGCTTCCTGATTTAACCCTTTTGTAAATATATCAGTTGCCATGCACTAGGTTCTGCAAAATTTTAGACTTACCTCCTTGTTGAGTTTTTTGCTCCTGATGTAGTGGTACTTAATCTCGATGTGCTTGCTCCTAGAATGAAATCTAGGATTGATGGATAATACAATAGCACTTTGATTGTCACACTGAATAATTGTTGGAGTAGATTGTTTGAGACCAATATCAGGCAACAAATTTCTCAAACAAATTGTCTCTTTAGTAGCTTGAGAGGCTGCAATGTATTCTAATTCTGTAGATGACATTGCAAAGGAGGTTTGGTTTCAACTGTTCCATGATATTGGACCATTATTGAACAAGAAGACAAGTCCAGAAGTTGATCTTCTAGTGTAGATATCACATGCCCAATTTACATCTGTATATCTTTGAAGTGTATGAATATCAGATGAATCAACATCACCATAGCAGATACAAAGGTCAATAGTAGTTCGTACATATTTGATTACTTTGAAAAGAGCTTTCTAATGAATCATACCAGGATAAGCCATATGTTGGCTCAAGGAGCTAATGGCGTATGCAAGATCGGGCCTGGTGGAGATCATTGCATACATCAGGGATCCAATAATTGATTGATATGGGTATCCCTTCATCTCGGCCTTCTCCTCACTGGTTTGAGGGAATTGCTCCTTAGATAATTTTAGACTTAGATCCATGGGATTATGTACGAACTTGCAATTCAACACAACTAGAAAACTCTGTAGTCATACATGCGAAGTATCCACGTGACACTTAGTTGATTTTTAGAATTTATATTTGTGTGGAACATCCACGCACGGATTGTCCACGCCAAACTATTTTTTAAAACTTCTCCAGCAATGCTACCAGTGCATCTGGTCAACATCATGGAAATTTATATTGTCGTGGATTATCCACACGCTAATTATCCACACAAATATAAATTTGAAAATTCTGGCAACAGTTTGGGAGAGAAGTCGGCGGCGGTTATTTGCATGGATAATCCACACATGGACAGTTAATGCTAACTGCTTCAGTGGATCGAGGCATTCATGAATGTTATCCGCGGATCACCCATGGTAGAGTTATCCACGCGTGGATTTTTTTTAAAAAAAAAAATTAGTAATTGTTTTGATATGTGTTTGATAAAATCATTTTTGTTATAGAATACTACAAAATAAATATTTATGCTACTTGTGAAATTTCAGAGTAATGGAATCAATTTGATCTACAAATGATCAATAAGAGTGATTGGAAGCTTGGAATCTTGATCTATATCAAAATTAGCATCCAAATCTAGCTTCTACTTGACAATTTCTATATATCCAAGCAAGAACAACAAAAAATAATGATCCAAAGGCTTCACGCATGTGAAGTACAGCCACTATATGGCCTGCTAACAAAAAATAAGTTTACTTAACAAATCCTAAGCATTCATCCACAAAGAACTTGCTTAAGAGAGTGAAAACACCAAGATTGCTCCCAAATCAATGTTTTCCATCATTAGCCTTCAAATGGATCTCACATGCATGATATACAAAATCTTCATAATCTCTCTCTAAACCATATCCAACACGTGTGAGACAGGTCATAGTGCTTATCCATATCCACTTTGGCTAAGATTTCACTAATTTGCCACATCATCATTGGTGGTTAGTGTTGACCTTCTAGATTCCTACAATCTAGGAGATAACTCCTACAATTTAGGAGATTTGGCATTTGACTCAAATGAAATCTATGTACAATGGATCTAGACTTTATGCTTGACATTTCACATGTGGGAGACCACTCCTAACCATGTGATATAGCATTTTCTACCACTAGAATGGTGCCAAGTGGCATAGTACTACTAGACTAGTTTTTGGCCAATTTAACCACTAGTTTCCAAATTAAATGAGATGTACAACCTATATGATCTATCTAAATGACTTAGGCATAGATTTCACACGTGCGAACAGGCTCCACACATGTCTAATGATGACAGGTACAAGTCATTGAGATATTTACAATATTTGATCAAGTTAGCTTTTGCCAATTTTAACACTCCTCCTCAAAACTAACTTGATAAAAGCATGATGATCTTAAGCTTGACTCCATGGGCCTAATTGGTCTTCAAATATGGATCCTTGCTGGTTCAAAGGTGTGAAGATCAGCCAATGAGTTTGACGAAGATCCGAGATCACCATATCCATGATAGTGCCTCCTTGATGTTGACTTCTTTGATGAACTTGGGAGCTTTGCACCATCCTAGCACCTCCAAATTTGATTCCTTTCAAATTTCATGTAGATGCTTGACCTTGAGTCATTCTCCTTCTTGATGTGCATGCTCCTCCTTGATGGAGATCTGAGACCTCCATGTCTCATGATGATCACTACAAACATGATCATACAATGTGCACTTTCTAAGATCATCAATATTACTTATGCTAGAAACATAAGTCCAAAAGTCACCACAACTTGGCATGATTTTTCTAATATTGAAATCAAAAAGTATTTCCATCTCAATAAGGCTAACTACTTGCTTATGGATATAAGTGTCCACTTTGGATGCTTCACTTATTCTCATAAGAAGTCTACAACTTGCCTCTAAGATTAAAAATTTACAATTTTCAACATTATGAATGAACACGCCATTCTTGATCTTATTGAAAAACTCAAACATCTTACTTTTGAAATCCAAAAGCTCAATCCAAGTGTATCTAGAGTAATCATCAATAAAAGATACATACTTAAATGCACCTCCATTAAATACTTGTGAAAAAGAGTGCACATCACTATGAAAGAGATCTAATGACTTAGAAGATCTAGTAGAAGAGTTTACAAATGGTTGCTTGTGAGCCTTTGAGAGGATACAAGCCTCACAACTCTTTCTGCACTTTGAAAATGCTTTTGGAAGGCCAAGTTCAAGCTCCTTTGTGCATAGGATCTCCATAGATTTGAAGTTGGGGTGGCCCAACCTCTTATGCCAAAGCTCCACTTGTGTAAGCTCCTCCTTAGCCATGTTCACACTTCCAAGAAACACATTAGCATCAAGCTTAAATAGCCTCCCTTGCTTGAATCCCTTTACAATGCAAGTGTCATTTATCATAATAGAGCAAACACCTTGCTTTAAATGGACATCTAAACCACTATCCATTAGTTGTCCAACACTTAGCAAGCTCTTAGTAAGATTAGCAACATAGAGTATATTTTCTAGATCCATCTTCTAGAGGATCCAAGACTTAAAGAGATTGTTCCCACTCCATCTATTCTACATTCTTGATCACTTGCTATTAGAATAGACTTTTTACAACCTACAAAAGGTACAAGAGTTGAGAAGAAATCCTCTTGGAATGTCATGTGGGAACTAGCCCCACTATCAATCCACCATGTGTCATTGGAGTAGCTCTTGCTTGTTGGTGTAGATGCCCTCAAGGATGAATCAACTTCATCCTCATAGTCCTCCTCCTCCTCAATGGTAAGGTTGCCTTGCTTGCTCTCACTTTGTGTATTCTTCTTTTTGTAGCACTCGGATGCAAAGTGCCCCTTCTTCCAGAAAAGAAGCACTTTTGTTTGGCTTTGTCTTTCTTCTTTCCTTTAGAGCTTGATGCTTCATCATCACTGTCAGCCTCCATGCTTTGGATCTTCTTCTTGGACTTCATTTTTCCTTTGCTTGAGAAGTGACCTTCTCATCTCCATCATGTAGATTCAAGGAACCAATCCTTTGTCTCACATGTAACGAGCTGAATATCTAATAAAATTGCTTATAACATAAAGATTTTGAACAAAAAATAATGTCTTCGCCGCAAAGGTACCAAACTGCCAAAATGTATATGTACAGAATTGCTTATAATGAAATGACTTCCTTCTATCTTGTAAATTATGGCAAATCTCCGCAAAATATTCTGCAAGGTTTCGCTCCCAATCCACACATAGACTGAATAATATTCTGCAAGGTTTCGCTCCCAATCCACATATAGACTGAATAATTCCGGATAAGACATATTGATATTAATCAGCAGACCTGCATCGTCGAATGCGTCTAAATCCGCAATAGCTTGTGGTTTGTACAACTGAAACTGGGCTTTCAAAAATGTCACTTATTATCTTCGTTTTGCAAAAATTGAAGTTCTTTGATACAGATATATTCATGACCATACATAGCCGAAGAGCCTATGTATAACTCTGCCGATCCGAAAGGTACAACCTGGAATTTACCCTGGATTATGCCCCAGCAGAGACATCCTTTCTGCTCAATAGTGAGCTGGGCCCATAACTAGAGAAAGTCGTCCTTCTCTCACAGTTGCTTCCAGTCGTTGAAGGTGATGCCTACTGCGCCTGGTAGCATCATGTAATCCACACGCCATTGCAACTCAATATTAAAACCATGTGGACACCATTTCCAGAAGCGATCAGCAAATGCACGGAATCTGTCAGCACATACCTTCAACTGATTTTGCCACATTCGCTTTGGTTGTGTAGATGTAGTTGCCAAATCCGGAGTTTGCAACTCAGCAACCAGCTTCTGATCTTCCATTTGTTGCTTTTGGTTTGACAACTCCTGTTTGAGCTGGTCAATCCTCATGACAGCCTCCAAGAATTTTGGATGGTCTGAGGCTCCAGTGCAAGCAGGCACAGCTTGGAGTTGCTGTGTAAGTTCATCAATTTGCAACAGGGCCTGAAGATAGTCATCCTGTGCATCGAGCCCGCTACAAGATGGGGTGGAATCACTGGAGAGCTCCGTCAGCTCCGCCAACTCAACCTCGACGA
Organism: Diphasiastrum complanatum; assembly: GCA_029204225.1. Classification (NCBI taxonomy): domain Eukaryota; kingdom Viridiplantae; phylum Streptophyta; class Lycopodiopsida; order Lycopodiales; family Lycopodiaceae; genus Diphasiastrum; species Diphasiastrum complanatum. Next base: position 12,357,428 of record CM055106.1, on the reverse strand, counting down.
GAGCCTTCGCATCCTTGAGCGGTTGTAAGAACTCGACTCGAAAATTTTTGAGGATCTGGCCTTGGAGCTAGTTTAGCTTTGTGAGATCGATAGTGATTGACTTTGCAGTGGTGCTTAGGGACAAAGCAGCTTCTGCCTTTAATCTTGTCATTCGCTCCTCTTGTAGATGTTTTTGGAGCACGACATTATGTTGATTTGCAGCCAAAAGTTGCTTCTTCAAAGAATCGTTTTGAGTCTGAAAATTGTCAGACTTGGCCTGATTCGTCTTATTGGTTTGTTTCAAAGAATCAGCTTCCTTTATTAAAGTCTGAATCTATGTTTTGAGAGAACGATGTTGTTCCATCATCTTCTTGTTGTCTGGTTTGAGCGAATCGATCTTCTCGAAGAACTCCTTCAGAGAGTCAAGTGATTTCCTCTCTGAGGTAATAAGCTGCATTGTGAATTGACGGTGGTACTTGTTGAACTCATATACTTCAGCCATAAGGCTCTTGGCTTTCTCTGTCATGGATCGAAACCACTGGGGCTGGTCGTCTAGTTCTTCGTCATCTGTCACAGATCTCCCAATGTTGCCTTCAACAGCTATGTGTCCCTTGTCTGATGTATCGGACTGGGTTGCGTCATCCTCAGAGGTGGATGCGCTCGACTACATCTGAGATGTGGAAGCAGATGCTGGCTTTGAAGAATCCACAGCAGCAGCAGTTGCTCCATCAATATTTGTTGCCCCCTGCTAGAACCGCATCGGACTGAGATGGTGCAGCGTCAATGTCCATAGCAGTGGTAGCTGCTACTTCAACTGTTGGTGCAGCATCTTGTGTATCCGGGATAGGAACAGAAAGGATGCTGGAAAGATCTATTGGCTTGGGAACCAACAACCTTCCTATCAACATGGTTTTCTCTTGATCATTCAATATGTCAAAATGAGCGCAGAGTCGAGATACATGGGCTCCAACTCCAGAAAACTTTTGGTGCTTAATCCAGCGCAAAAAGGCTTTGTATGTGATAACATCAAAGCACACTGGATTACCCGCAAGAGCATCTAATATATACCCAAAATTCTGAACTGAAATGGTGGCATCCGCATCCGTCAAAAAGATTGCTTGGTTTGCATATTTACAAAACAACTTGAATGTTGTATCTCGGATCATAGAGATTTTGTACCCCTTCATGGGTACAAAACAGTTGCTTAAGAAGTAGGCAGTTTCATCCACCGAATCTTTGTTAGTTGAAAGCAGCTTCCCATCCAAAGGTAATCCGAGAGCTGTGCAAAATAGGTCTTTAGTGATAGTTGAAGAATTGGCCTCGTACGTGAACTTTGAAGTCCACCTCCGAAATTGAATGGATGGAGTTCACGAATTCAGTACTGACTTCAGAGAGGATGATGGAGGGGTCCACTTTTAAATCACCCAACCTGCATTGATCCAAAAAGGACTAGATGGATGCCACGCGGATTCCTGCGCGTGCTTTCCAAATGATATTAGAGCTTGAACCTGATCCAGAAACCATTGTTCGAATGTTAAACGATAGCTTCATAGATCGCAATAGTTCGCAAAAGAGTGCTTTGGTCGCAAAGAGTGACCGCAGGAAAGCATAAACTTCACAGGTAGAAAGTGTAAAGAAGAAAAATGGAAAATAACTCTGACAAGCAATAGCGGTGTGGAAGGAATGATGATGTGGCATGGTGACTTGACATCTGTCACTTCCATTTATGGAGGACGTGTTAAAAATTCACAATTCTAGCTTGACTAGTTTTGGTCATATGACTTGTAAATAGTTAGATGGTCATGATGTGGCTTGTCACACGTGCCAAATAGCATAGGATTCCATTCATAAGGATGTTCTCAAGTAGACCTAAGTGTTAGAACCTTTGTAATGAGTCCAAATTATGCTTAGATACAAGGGAGAAAAAATAGGAGCTATTTTTGGTAATTTTTGCATTGTTGAGGGATCTCCAAGATTCCAACCCTAACTTGGTAGGGATGAAAGATCCACCAAAATTAGCATTAGGGATAGGTTTAGGGCTACTCATACCTGCCCAAATCCGTGATGGATCATGTATATATAGGTGATGATATCTCACCAAAATCAATCAAGCAATTTCATGTTTTTTCTCTCATAATGGTGCAATTGCTCTCTATGTTCATAATTGTTTGAGTACTTGTGATTACTAATGATTATAGGATTGAATGTAGGTCTGGTGTACAGTACTCAGACTGTGGGAGGCCGTACTTTCACACGTGTGAAGCCTTCTTCAAGGATTTGGGCCATTTAGTGAGGTTCAAGCATAGATTTTTGATGGATTTTGATGGTTCAACTTGTGCTAATCTTATGAAATCATAATCTATTGTTTCCCTCATCATTTCAAGTGTTTTAGAATCCTTATTTGCTGTAATTTTTACATGGTATCAGAGCCTAAAGGCTGAAATGAGCTAAATCCTTGGTTTTCAGTCAATTTGATCACAATTTTTTATCTAAATCTTGTGTAGATTGGATCTTAGCATATAGTATTGATTCTAGAACTCAAAGTGAGTCAAATACATTGGAGATTGGTGTTGTGTGACTTAATTTGCAGGTGTTTAGGTGTCTAAAACCAGAGGCAAAGTTGAATTCAATTCACATTACCAAGATAGCAAGTTTTGCTTGCTCCAAGCATTGATTTCTAAGCGAGTTTTGGAGGTGATTTCATAGAGGAGGCTTTCTAGCATTCAAGGAGAGGGAAGATCAGAGTTTTGGGGACTCTTCAAGGCTGTTCTAAGGTGTAGTAGACACCTCCAAAAGTGATTTAGGTTCAGTCCAACCATTGCTTGACTTATGCACCAAATTAGATCAATTTTTCATCAATTTTGATCATTTTTTGCTTGTGATTGGATAGTAGATTATGTTGCATCCTCATTAAGTTCCATTTAGATCTTTTACAAGTGATTTTGGAAGTATATTAGGTTGCTGAAATTCACTCTTGATCAGATCATTTGGAAGCTTTAATGTTCTTTATAGAAAGAGAGGCAATTCTACTAGTATTGTCTACTTCAATCAAGCAAGTGCATTGTTTCTAGTATTCTATGATTTGATTTTGTTAGAGATCATTCTTAGATCTTTATAGGAAGTCTATTACTGATCTTTTCAGGTCCCTAAGAAGTGGGATAAGGTAGACCTTCAATCAAATCAATAGAAGTAACCTTCATTTGTGTCAAGTCCTTGATTAGGAGACTAGATGGCATCTATAAATGCATATCTTTTGGATACTAATGAAAGGCTCAACAAAACTAACTATTCCATATGGAAAGTTAGAATGGAATCTATCATGATCATGCAAGATCTGATGGAAATTGTAAATGGTAAGGAGGGTGAACCTATTCATCCTCAAGAAAAAGCCAAATACATCAAGAGGTGCAATGTTGCACTACATTGCATAAAAATGAATGTTGCAAATGAACTCTTAAGAGAGGTAGGAGATTGCACTTCAGCTCAAGATGCTTGGGAGACTTTGCAAAAGGTCTATGAATCCAAGAACCAAACTAGAATGTTAGCTTTGAAGAATCAAATCTATAGAAGCTATCAAAAGAAAGGAGAGAGTGCACATACTTTTGTCCTAAGAGTAAAGGAATTGAACAAAGAGCTAGCCTTTATAGGTGACCCTATCAAGGATGAAGAGCTTGTTCAACTCATATTGAATGGACTAAGCTTTGAATTTGACAATTTGGTTGAAGGATATGCAATTATGGGTAAGCTACCCATACTTGAAGAACTCCAAGGCACACTCATGGTCGAGGAATCAAGAAGGAGCCAAATGCAAGAGAGGATGGATAGGCTTTCCATCCAAGGTGGAGATGACCAAGCTCTCTTCACCAAAGGCAAAGGCAAGTCCAAAGGCAAAGGATCAACATTCAAGAAGTCTACAAAGCTTGAGGATCAAGAAGGACCCCCAAAGGCATCTCCATCAACCACCAAAGTCAAGAAGGACAAATCAAAGGTGAAGTGCTACTATTGTAGCAAGATGGGGCATTATGCCTCGGAATGCTTCAAGAGGAAGCAAGATCAAAGCCAAGCCAACATGAGAAAAGAGGAGGAGGAGGAGAGTTCACATGAGGACTCTCTCATGATGTCCATATTTTCTTCAACAAGCTTCAAAGGAGAAGATCCTTGGTGGATTGACTCGGGTGCTAGTTCACACATGACTAGTAAAAGGGAGTTTTTCTCTTCTCTCTTATCTTATGATGGACCTATAAAGTCTATCTATATAGCAAATGATGAAGCTTGTAAGATTGAAGGAGTTGGTAGCATTCCCCTTTGCTTAGGATCTTCCAAAAAGATCAACATAGAAGGTGTTTTGTACATTCCTACAATAACAAAGAATCTACTAAGTGTTGGCCAAATGGTAGACAATGGTTTCAATGTTGACTTTGCTTCAAATGAATGTTTCATCAAGAAGAAGGGTAAGATAGTGGCTAAGGGCACTAGACTTGGCAAACTTTATAAGCTGGATGCATTTGTGGATACTAATGTTGTCATGTTGGCCGAGAAGAGCAAGATATCTACCTTTACTTTATGGCACAAAAGACTTGGACATGTCAACTTGGGTTCCATGGAGGCTATGATCAAGGAGGAGTATGCTTTAGGCCTACCAAGGTCTATTGGAAAGGAAGACAAGGTTTGTGAAGCTTGTGCCTTATCCAAGGCACATAAGAAGGTGTTTCCTAACTCCATCACAAAGTCATCTCATCCTCTTGAACTCATACACTCAGATGTGCACATTGCTAGAACCAAATCTAATGGAGGTTCATCCATGTTTTTAACCTTCATTGATGACTACTCAAGATATTGTTGGGTGTTCTTACTTTCCTTCAAGTCTCAAGTATTTGATACTTTTGTAAAGTTCAAGTTGTTTGTGGAAAAGCATCATAATCATAGCATCAAGATTCTTAGAACTGACAATGGTGGAGAATTCATCTCCAATGAGTTCAAGGCCTTTTGTGAGGAGGAAGGGATCAAGAAAGAGACTTCTTGTTCTTACACTCCTCAACAAAATGGAGTTGCTGAAAGAAGGAATAGAACATTATGTGAATGTTCTAAGGCTTTAAGATTAGATGCTTGTTTGCCCAAATCCTTTTGGGGTGAGTCTCTTGTATGTGCAAACTACTTGATGAATAGGGTGTCTTGCAAAGCAATTGAAGGCAAAACTCCTTATGAGATGTTGTATGGAAAGAAACCCAATCTTAATCACTTGAAAGTTTTTGGGTGTATATGTTATGTGCATGTGCCATTGGAAACAAGAACCAAGGAGGATCCATCTTCCACAAGAGGGATCATGCTTGGATATGCAAGCTCAAGCAAGGGCTACAAAGTCTATCTCCCATCCTTGAACAAATTTGTTGTTTCAAGGGATGTCATCTTTGATGAACATCATATGCATATGCTTGAAGAAGGCTCAAGTGCTCCAACAATCAAGAAGAAGATGGCCGAGGAGCAAGATCTTGGTTTTGAGGAGGAGCTCATGGAGGAGCAAGCACCAAACCCACCTATCACACCAAGGAGATCTTCAAGGGCAAAAGTGGAGCCATCAAGGCTCACATATCAAGGCAAAGGACAGCAAGTTGAGGGTATCTCATCCACTTCTTATGCTTCATCTAGTTTTGAAGAACCATCTAATGTTGAAGATTCATTGAACTCCAAAGAATGGTATAAAGCTATGTTGGATGAGTATGATGCCTTGATTGAGAATGAAACTTGGTTGCTTGTTGAGAGACCTCAAAGGAATGTAATAGGATGCAAGTGGGTCTTCAAGCTTAATTTGAATTCAAATGGGAGTGTCAACAAACATAAAGCAAGATTAGTTGCAAAAGGTTATGCTCAAGAGAGAGGGATAGACTATGAGAAAACTTTTGCACCCGTGGCCAAGATGGTCACAATAAGACTAATCATTGCACTTGCATCACATTTTGGATGGATTCTATGTCAAATGGATGTCTCTAATGCTTTCTTGAATGGTTTTTTGGAAGAGGATATCTATATGGAGCAGCCACAAGGGTTCATCAAGCATGGAATGGAGAACAAAGTATGCCATCTCCAAAGAAGCATCTATGGCTTGAAGCAAGCCTCGAGATCTTGGAATTCAAGACTACATTGCTATCTTATTTCACTTTCTTTTGTTCAAAGTGAATATGATCCCACTCTTTACATTAAGTTTGATGATGTTGGTATTGTAATTTTACTCATTTATGTAGATGACATCATCAATAGTGGAAATAGTGTTGATGGTATTGAGAAAATCAAGATAGATCTATCCTTAGAGTTCAAGATGGTAGATCTAGGGTGTCTTCACTTCATCTTAGGCATAGAAGTACTTAGATGGTCTGATTTTATCTTTATAAGTCAAGTAAACTATGCTCAAAGTCTTTTGAAGAAGTTTAAGATGAAAGTATGCAAAAGTGTTGACACACCAATGGAGCAAGATGTAAAAGTGCCAAATGAAGATGATGAAAGATCCTTCATGAACATCACTTTATTTAGGCAACTTATAGGTTCCTTAATGTGGATCACTATAACTAGACCAGATCTTAGCTTTAGTGTATGTAGGTTGAGCCAATCCATGCAAAAGCCATTGAATATCCATTGGAAAAAGGCTAAGAGGATTCTAAGATACATCTCGGGTACATTGGATTTTGGGATTCTATATAGAGGAGATGTGATTAACCTTCATGCATTTAGTGATTCAGATTTTGCAGGGGACAAGAGGGATAGGAAATCAATAAGTGCCTATTCAACTTTCATAGGAGAAGGTGTGGTTTCATGGCTTTCAAAAAAGCAAGAAACTATATCTCTATCTTCAACCGAGGCCGAGTACAAAGCTTTGACAACCACTACAAAGGAGGTACTTTGGATCAAGAGATTATTGGTGGAACTAAAGATCATGGATTCAGAGGAGGCACCAATCATCTACAATGACAATATATCAGCCCAACACCTTGCATCTAACCCAATCTTCCATGCAAGATCTAAGCACATTGAGATATGCCATCACTTTGTGAGAGAAATGGTGCAAGCCAAGGAGATTGCTTTGGAGCATGTTCCAAGCAATGAATGTGTAGCTGATCTACTTACTAAACCACTTCAAAAGACACCTTTTATGAAGTTCAGATCATCACTTGGAGTGATTAGTAAAGCAATGATTGAACCAAGCTAGATAGTAAGGAGGAGTGTTAAAAATTCACAATTCTAGCTTGACTAGTTTTGGTCATATGACTTGTAAATAGTTAGATGGTCATGATGTGGCTTGTCACACGTGCCAAATAGCATAGGATTCCATTCATAAGGATGTTCTCAAGTAGACCTAAGTGTTAGAACCTTTGGAATGAGTCCAAATTATGCTTAGATACAAGGGAGAAAAAATAGGAGCTATTTATGGTAATTTTTGCATTGTTGAGGGATCTCCAAGATTCCAACCCTAACTTGGTAGGGATGAAAGATCCACCAAAATTAGCATTAGGGATAGGTTTAGGGCTACTCATACCTGCCCAAATCCGTGATGGATCATGTATATATAGGTGATGATATCTCACCAAAATCAATCAAGCAATTTCATGTTTTTTCTCTCATAATGGTGCAATTGCTCTCTATGTTCATAATTGTTTGAGTACTTGTGATTACTAATGATTATAGGATTGAATGTAGGTCTGGTGTACAGTACTCAGACTGTGGGAGGCCGTACTTTCACACGTGTGAAGCCTTCTTCAAGGATTTGGGCCATTTAGTGAGGTTCAAGCATAGATTTTTGATGGATTTTGATGGTTCAACTTGTGCTAATCTTATGAAATCATAATCTATTGTTTCCCTCATCATTTCAAGTGTTTTAGAATCCTTATTTGCTGTAATTTTTACAGGACATGCATGGCTCAGTGTTTGAAACTATAATTTTCCAGATCGATCTTAAATGACGGAAGACCGTTTGTGAAAAGAAAAAATAAATTAAGGAGAAACAATATCTGTGAGCGTACACACGTGTGAATAATGATGATCACGTGGCCATCATCTTTAATGGAGGGATACAAAAAGTAGTTTGAGAGATTCTCAAAAATATGCTAGAAAGATTCTAGAAAGTTTTGCAAAACTTTCTCGAAGGATTTTAAAAAAAAATGTTACAGAAACTCTCGAAAATTTTAGCAACATACTAGAAAATTTCTCGAAAAACTGGAGATAATGCTAGAAAAATTCTCGAAAACGATTTGCGAAAATTTGATTAACAATTTTATTGTCGCGAAAAAATCTCGAAAAGTTTTCGAAAATACTTTTAAAATGATATTGAAAGATTGAGAGAAGTCAAGAAAAATTCTCGAAAAATTCGCGAAAATTTCTAGAAAAAATAAAAGAAATGTCGCGAAAAAATTTAGATGTGATAAAAGAAAATTCGCGATTATTTTCAAAAAAATACTAGAAAAATATTTTTAAAAAAAAATTTGGTCAAAGGTAGTATTTCTTCAGTCTGGACCTGTTAATACGTGTCGGTAATAGTTCACCTTCAAGTGATTGAAGTTGCACAGAACCATTGTCAAACACTTCTATGACTTTATACGGTCCAAGTCATCGCATATGGAGTTTTCCAGGAAACTTTTGATGGCGACTATCATATATCAGCGCATAATCATCAGCTTTAAGATCACATTTTTTTATATGACTGTCATATTTCTTCTTTCTTTGTTTCTGGATTTCCTCCGTTAGTTTTTGTGAAGTCTCTCGAGCTTCCGCTAGTTCGTCAATATTAGTCAACCTTTCGTTTATTAATTCTACATCTGTTGGTTGAGCTTGAAAACGAAAGGTTTTCACCTCAAATTCAATTGGCAAAATAGGATGCATACTATAAAGTCGCGCTTATAAAGAATCTCCAGATACCAACAAATTTACGTGAACTAAGGACTTTCTTAGGACATGTTGGCTATTATAGGAGATTTATTCAAAATCATGCTTCTATTGCTGTCTCTCTTACACATCTACTGAAGAAACAAGTAGAATACTTGTAGACGAATGAACAGCAGAAAGCATTCGAAGATCTTAAACAAAGGTTGATTAATGCTCCTATTTTGAGACCACCCAACTGGGTTATTTTATTTCACAGTTATGTGGATGTTTCTGCATTTTCTATTGTCGTCTGTCTAAGCCCGAAGGACGACCAGAAGAAGGATCATCCCATCTACTATGCGAGTCGACAGCTCAGTGCATCAGAGAAGAATTATTCGGCTACAGAAAGGGAAGCACTTGGCATGATTTTCATTGTTAAAAAATTTCGTCATTATTTGCTGGGATATGCATTTATTTTTCATGTGGATCATTATGCTCTTAAGTATCTTGTAAACAAACAAGATCTATTCGGACAAATTGCTCGATGGGTTCTACTTCTGCAAGAATTTACTTATCAAGTAGAGCTTTGTCAAGAAAAATATCAGACGAATGTTGATTATCTATCGCGACTTAGCACCGGAAAAATTGACGACCCTATCAACGATGATTTTCCAGACAAACATTTATTCGAGATTTCATCTACAAATTTGCTATATTCTGATATTATCATTTATCTTAAGGATCAGGTATATCCGGATGGTTACAATTTGGAGCACAAGACAGTTTCTCAATATAAGGTAGTACCTTATACAATTATTAACAATGTTCTGTAAAAGCTTGGTGTTGACCATCAAGTACGAAGATGTCTCAAAACTGAAGACATTAAAAAGGTCGTTAAAGCCTTACACTCAGAAGATGCTGGCGGAATTTTGCTTTGATAAATACAGTTAATAAGATATTGACTGCCAAGTATTGGTGGCCAACAATGTTCAAGGATGTATCAAATTTTATTCGTTCATGTGATCCATGCCAGAGATCTGATAAGCCTACAAAAGAAATGAATTGGTCGTTGACACCAATCCTGCCTCTTGCACCATTCGAGAAGTGGGGGATTGACTTTGTCGGTCCAATCAAACCTGTTACCCGACATAAAAAATGTCGTTATATTCTAGTTGCCACAGATTATGCTACCAAGAACGTTGAAGTAGAGGCAACAAAATGAAACGATGTGAAAACTATCGCGACATTCTTATTCAGAAGTATATCACAAGATATGGTTGTCCACTCGAACTAGTAAGTGACCGAGGAACACATTTTCTAAATGATACGATACGGTTGCTGACGACCTATTTTCTGATCAAACACAGAAAAACTACACCGTATAATTTAAAGCAAACGAGTTGACAGAAAGAGATAATGAAATCTTACGTAAGATCCTGACTAAAATTACTATTGCACATGCAACGGATTGGGATCAGAAACTACCATTAGTTCTCTGGGCTTATCGCAACATAGAGAAAATCGGCATATTCATATTTTGCCAGTCTTCTTCTTTGGGATGACAAAAATGGATGAAACCCACTTACTACTTAAGACGGGATAGATTATACCTGCCTTAAGGTGCTTGCTAAGTTCGTCCTTAACCATGAGAGAGTACTTAGTATTGAGATGCTATTGTCTCTGTCGAATAGGTACAAGAATCTTCCTTAAGATCAATTCGGTGCTCTCTGAATTCTGTAGGTATACCCTTCAAATCGTCGAGCGACCAAACAAAAATGTCTTGATACTCCTTCAATAGTTCAGTGAATTCCACTAACTCCGATTCTCCAAGTGACTTCGAAACATGCACAAATCTGCCAGGTGCAAGTTCAATCAGTTCAGTAGAATATGGTAAAATGATACCTTCTGTCATACTAGCCTTGGTATGGCCATGAATTTCACACATGGTTGACTCCACAAATGTTTTCTTGTCGTCAACCTGGTTCTTGTTACCAAATTTGTGTTCAGATTTGTCACTTGAATCGTTAGACTCTTTTGAGTTCGTGTCTGCAATGTTAATTTCTTCATATGAAACATCTGCTTCAACGTCACAAGCATCAAAGAATTCTTCGTCATCAGCATTCCCATAACGTTCAAAGTACTGAACTTCAATATCAGATCCATTGGGAAAAATATTCAAGGCATACGAAGATTCTTCTGATGTAAAGCTGGTGTCGGACAAAGGAGTTTCACCTTCATAATTGTCACGACTCCAGATTATGATTTGTTCTGCTGGCTTACCTCGGTTATTGGTCTCACCAGTCTGAAATCTCAGCTCTCTGGATTTCCAATGTACACTTGCGTTTGATTGATAAAGCCAATGTCGTCCAATCAGCACAGAATAGGATGACAAACTGAGTGGTTTGATAACAATGAAATTCATTGTGAATGGCTTGGCTTGAATGTAGACAGTGACATCCTTCAGTTCTCCAACAAGTTTTTGTCATGTCGAATCAGCTAACTTGATGTTTCGTTGTGTCGGTTGAATGTCACTCAGCCCCAGAGCATGAGCTGTGTCTTCTATTATTATATCTACACTAGAACCAGAGTCAATTGGCACTTTCTTGATCAGACATCCCGCAATGGTAATATCAATCTCAGGTGCACCGAGATCACCTAAATCGATAGACAAAACACCAGCATCTGGCAGAGAAACGTTTTTCTTCTTTTTGGGCACATAAAGGCCTTTCAGTTGCTTTCTATAATAAGTGTTATCTGCCAACAACTGTTCAAAAGTAATGTTCGGACAAAGGGATCCAATATCAGTCACGATGTCATATTCTTTTGTCTTCGATTTTGAGGTTGGTTTATTGATAACAGCACTAGACAATTTCGTCTTTGCGATTTTTTCGTCCTCTTCCTTGAAAGTGACCACCTTTTCTGCAGCAGCTGTCTGAAGTTCAACATTGATGATTTCATTTGCTTCTCTCGAGATGTCTTTTGCAAATAACTTCGCAGCATTGCGATTGCTCCGTCGTTTGAACTATCCTACTGCTAATTGTTGTGTTTTTTATCCATTCATCTAGCTTGCTCCCAACTTCCGCACAACCCATTGATTTTTGACATGGTATCAGAGCATGCATCCAAGTAATTTGCTTCTCATTGCGGATTATTAGTCTTGTTTCTATCAAGACAACGAACTAGCAAGCGCGCAGCTAACAGTAGTCCGAAATCATTATCACTACCAACAATCTCGCTTAGCCAGAGTGGATCAGTCTTCTCAAATCGAAAGGCTCGATGGAAGGAACTATCATCTCTGGAAGTTCAAAATGAAGGTGATGCTATTAGCCAAGGAACTGTGAACATTGTTGACGGCCACATAACTAAAGCCAGAAGGTGAAGCTACTGCTATCACCAAGTGGAGTCTAAAAGATGGCAAAGCTTTTTCAATGATCACTCTCAACATAAAGGACACCCAAATCAGTCATATAAGAGCTGCTCAGACTACTAAGAATGCACGAGACATTCTAGCAACTCTCTATGACATCAGGGACCTCACCTCCAAATTCCATTTAGAAATAGATTTTTCTCTCTAAAAATGGCTGAGGCAACAAGTGTTTCAAGTCATCTCAACACTTTTCAAAATCTCATGGAGCAAATGAATTCAATTGGCTCAAAAATTCAAAACTCCAATGTTGTTATGACTCTATTATCGAGTCTGCCTGAAGCCTATGAAAATTGGGTAATGGCAATTTCGATCCAGGAGAATCTAACTCTATCAAGAGTAATCTCACTTCTTCTACAAGAAGAAATTAGAAAATCAACTTTCTCCTCAGGCTCAGGATCAGATCCACAAGCACTATATTCAAAGAATCAAAAATTTAGATCCAAAAAGAAGAGCAACATGCAACCAGGGTCGAATTTTTACTCAGAGTTGAATTCGAATTTTTCATCCTTCCAACCAAAGTAGAAATTATTTTGCAGATACTGCAAGAAAACTGGACATGACATTAAGGACTGCAGAACTTTGAAATACAACAATGAAAAGAAGAAGCAATACCAACAACAAGTAGATAGTGCTTCAACCAGTTTTTCGACCCAGCAGCAAGAGGAAGATGAAGCAGCTTTTACGACAAAGGTTGAAAAACAACAAGATATCGATTCTTGGTATCTTGACTCTGGAGCAACTCAACACATGACTCACCATCATGACTGGTTCGAGGATTATAAATCTTTCACCATTCTTGAGTTGTGCAACTTGGAGAGAAATTATCACATTTGATCCAGGGTGAAAGAACAGTCAAGATCAAATTTTAGAGAGGTGGTGTTCTCCACATTCCAAATCTGACCAAGAATCTGCTCTCAGTTAGCAGAATCGCTGATTCTGGTCAGAGGGTTGAATTTAACACAAATGGCTGCACAATCTTTGACAAGTCCCAGAAAGCTCTAGCTTTTGGGAGAAGAAGTGGCAATTTATACAAGCTCAATCACTACTACTCTTCGAATACTCAAGCTCTTCACACCACTACATCTGAATCAACTGATATGTTATGGCATCTCAGATTAGGCCATCTCAACTTCAACAGCATTCAACAAATGTCAAAACAAAGTTTGGTACATCTGTCTCAAATCAGCAAATCGAGTTCTCCATGTGAAAGTTATATTATCAACAAGCATGCTAGAAATCCATTCATTTTTTATTCAGTTCACACTTCTAGAAATTTGTTGGACCTTGTACACAATGACATTTGTGGCCCAATGCAAACTGCTACCACAGGGGGATGACACTATATTTTCTTACCTTCATCGATGACTTCTCACGATGGACTACTACTTACTTTTTGATGAACAAATCAGAAGCATTTAAATTCTTCAAACAATTCAAGGTGTGTGTGGAAAATCAGACCTAGAGAAGAATCAAAGCACTACGTTCAGATGGAGGGGAAAAATTTATCTCCACAGGATTTAAAGAATTCTACAAGACAAATGGAATACACCAACAATTTTCAACAAGCTATTCACCAGAGTCTAATGGTATGGCTGAGAAGAAGAATCAAACACTTGTTGAAAGTGCCAAGAGCATGCTGGCCCATGTCTCTCTTGCATAGTCACATCCAACAACCATTTACTATGACAATCAAAGCACCATTACTCTCTCTCTCAATCTGAGATTTCATTCACGACACAAGCATATTGAAATTAGGTATCATTATTCAAGAGAGAAAGTGCAAAGAAAGGAGGTATCATTAGTCTACTGCAGGACAGAATCAATGGCAGTAGATTACTTCACAAAGGCCCTATCAAAAAAACATCATCTCAGATTCAACGACCTGTTAAATCTGAAAATCAAAACTTTTCAGGATCCACATTAAGGGGGAGTGTTGGAATTCGATGCTCAGTCTCAAATCCATTTATTAATGAGCATCTAGAAAACTTTACAAAACCCAATAAATAGAAGGCTTTTTTTTTTCAGAAGATCAAAAAATTCAATATCGAATTTTTTTGACCCAATGTAACTCTTGTCAAAAAAGAATTTTCCAACCCTGGACCTATCTTTGATCAGTTCTATAAAAAAACCTTTCACTGAAGTGTCCGACGAGGGCTCTTGCAACCAAACCCAAATTTTCCAAAGTCGAAGTCACTAAAGTGACCGACGAGGGATCATGCCCAAGTAACTGAGGCCAAAGTGCTCGACATCGAAATGACTGACAAGTCCGAAGTCACCGAAGTCAAAGTACCCAAAGTACTGAAGACAGACCTCGTGCAAAAACCAAACGTTGGACAAGTCAAGTTAGTGGACTGCAGCTCGACGAGCATGAAGGCATTGTACCTCCATGCTCAACCACCAAAAGCAACATCACCAAAGGGACGGCTAACCAATAGATTAGCATAAATCACTCTTGTAATGCTTAGTTAATCTATCTTATAATCTCACCTGGTGAGACATAAGTATAGGTTAGAATTCTGTAGTGGGGGTTATTTCCTTCCTAGCCTCAACCCAAGATCCAAGCAATAAGCATCAAGGAGATGAAGTTAGTAGTTACACGGAGGTTTGATCCCATGAGAGCGATAGCATATCTCAGATTTCAGCATGAATGGAAGATCTACATCTAACTCTAACATCCATTAACCAACACTACTCCATTAACCCTAAATCTACAATGAAGATAGCTTGTGCTTTCTCTCTCTCCCTTTCTCTCTCACAAAAAGCATAAGAAATAGCAATTCCCATAACATTCAGATCCAACAATTATCAAATACAACAAAAGCATGAGAGGTGGAGGAAAAGAAATAGAGAGCAAGGACATTCACAATTCCATTCCATAAGAGAACCAATCTGCTTGTACTGAAATGAGGATATGAACATGATTTCCAAACTCGAGTTTGGCACTACTTATAGTAGAGAGGAGGGCCTTGGCCTCAAAATCCTATTGGCCCATTTCTACCTCCCTAACTATTCAAACTTAAAAAAGAGTGGGAACCCATTCAAAAATTGGAGGGAACCAATTTGAATTTGAATTTGAACCAATTTTGGTGGGAAACCCAACTTTATTCACTAACTTGACATTTAGGCCCTGCAATATTAAAAGTCCCGCAAAAAGGCCTAAAGTCCTTTGTATAACTTTCTAATTAATCAAATAACTATGTGATCATCGGGTTGGACTTACACACACAGGGTGTCAAATTCCTCTCACTTATTAACTAGGGTTAGGGTTGCCTTGGGATCCGCAAACCCTCCAATAGTATCCCCCACCAAAACTGGTGGCAGTCCCACGACACCTGACTGTGGACTTTTATTAGCATCGCGTCGAATTTTTATTAAATGATACTACACCTTCTCCATGAAGTCGAGTCGTACAGTGTTGAAATTCAAATTGTGGGGTGACAAAAACCTATGTGCTCCGAAGATCCACTTTGAGATTGTCCAAGCGGTGAATCGAGATTTTCAGGAGCCTCCCATCATTGCAGCACAAAAATACAATCTTGTTATTGGCAGCTGATCTTTGACATTGTCTGACGTCATTGGTTTATTTGGATCGAATTCCAATGTGGGAAGGCAATTATCTCATCGAGTAGCAACGGACGCCAACAGAGTCATTGACAAGTCTTTTGCAAAAAGTGTCGATTGTCTAACTGTATATACTCTCGCTGGTATGCTTGTAAGGCTCTGTGGAAATCCACTGGAATTTTTCAATTGTAAGGTTGGTGGATTACTGGCCAATTTGGTGTATGGATCGTGATTTTATCAACGGCCACTCCCAAATCTTTCCACTTATTTCGTCATGGCATTTGGATGAACTATGGATCTACATGTAATTGGCGAGGACCTGCCACATAACTCCTGATTGATTCTAGAGTTTTCTCAAATACTGTTGTTCTCTAGGTCGGCTGCTCTCGAAATGCAAGTAGCTTATCCAACTCTTTGTCGGCCTCTATTTTAGAGGTCTTAAACTTGATGGCCCACCAACCACCACGCGAGGACTCATGCGGATGTTGTGTTAGGAAGTATTGGATCTGGTCCTCAACGCTGATTGGTCGTCTGAATAAGGGTCAGGTCCCTGATGTAGATGGACTCGATTGCCTGTGACGAGTCTCCCT
This sequence comes from Diphasiastrum complanatum, assembly GCA_029204225.1. Classification (NCBI taxonomy): domain Eukaryota; kingdom Viridiplantae; phylum Streptophyta; class Lycopodiopsida; order Lycopodiales; family Lycopodiaceae; genus Diphasiastrum; species Diphasiastrum complanatum. The sequence goes on along the minus strand of CM055106.1, from coordinate 12,341,024 downwards.
TGGATGTGGTAGATGTGACAATGTTAGCTACAAACAGATTAATCACACTAGACAAGTCTGCCTCTCCAACCGGAATATAATCCGAAAACAAACTTGTCAACTATAGATCCTCTTCGAAGTCTTCCGTTACTGGTTGGAACAACAATTCTTCAACTGTCTCAAACCCAACCGGTTGGAACTGCGGAATCCAGTCTACCGTGTGTGTTTGTAACTGGATCTTTTTTCCTTTTGCGGGGATTGTCACAATACTTGTTGCCCAATCATGCACTGCTTTAGCAGCTCGCAACTAGGGTGTTCCCAGCAAAATCGGATATGCATCCATGCCTGTGGGTAATCTCATAACAACAAAATTCAAAAGGAATTTCATTCCTCTTATATGGACAAGAATCTTTCGGATTTTTCCAACTGGATAATCTTGTGTGTGGTTGGCCATTTGCATGACTAACTGGCTTTTATGTAATGAAACATTTTTTCAGTTTGTTATACATTTCTTCTGAAATAATATTAACTCCCGCACCCCCATCAATCTAAACTCATCTAATATTCAACCTCTGAATCTCAATTTCTAATATAGGAACAATGTCTTGTTCAATTGATTGAACAATCACATGAACTGGCACCATAGAAATTCCTTTTGGTATTTTGAACCCCGACAATTTAAATTGTATAGATTCTACCAAATAGGATGCAATTTGCATTAATTGACCCATCGTAACCTGAAACTTATAATTATGAGCACATTCAGCATCTGATCTGCTACTATATCCACTAGCTCCCGCGAAGAATTTGGCCTATGTGTCTGGTGCAACTGTTGTAACACTTCCTGAGTAACTTTTGTCATTTGACCAGTATCGGTATTAGATGTCCAACTCATGCTTGGACCGATGTCTTCAATAGTTTCCTCTCAAACTATGGCCTTCCCTTTCTCCTTGTAGTGCGTGACTGCTTGCACATCGGTTAACAACACCGTTATTACCTGTACATACGCTTGTTGCTCAGGACCATTCATCCCTCCAGGATTCTGTGGTGGATTTTGCATGACGTTCTGGTCATTGAAGATGTTGTTCAATAGTGGTGGCAGCAATCCTCTCTCCAAATTTTCAATACACTGTTGGTGATATAAAACACAGTTGAAATTGCAATGGCCCCTATGACTGCAAAAATTGTAGACATCTTCTGGTAAGTCTAGTCTAAAACACACTTGCCTTTGAAATGGTCATGGCGCCATCTGATTACCACTAAAATCTATCCCGGCAACAAAACCAAAAAGGTGTTAGGGGGGGGTTTATTCCTTAACTACTTGGTCCTAATTATGGCACTGGAAACCCCTAATAAACTGAGAACAATCCCACTAAAACTAATTAGCACATTCACATACTATATTCCATCACAATAGTACTAAACAACAAATTAACAAAACATCATCATTACAGAACGCAAAAGTATACATCATAACAAAGTGCATACACAGAGTAATAACATTGGCTTGATTGCATTCCATGTAATTGGTCCAGTGTCAATCACATAAGGTTACAGATTGAACAGTTAACAGAGTCAGCATTGTCATTGCCTAAAAGGTCTTTGACAAGGAAGTACAATATGGAGTCTGGAATACTGAACATATAAGCGCTCAGCTCTCACCCTTCTGACGCTTGACCATACTACTGCCTAAACAGTGTAAAATCAAGAGTCCCTACTTCAGTTGCAAGTCTCCTATTTATATTCTTGCCAAGATACCTCAATTTGATATCGCAGAATTCCATAATGACTGCAACTGATCGGTTCAATTTCTCGTGAAAACCACATAAAGACCGCAATCATCAATCTTGTGGTTGCTTACGGTCCATTTAGCTCTCGTTGAATACGACTTCTCATCAAACAACCTGACTATTCTAACTTTGTAATATCAATAACTCTAGAGCGACTTGGCCTAGCCTATCTAACTAACCATGTAATTACATTTTCCATTGTAAATACATAACTAATAAAACTTCAATTACATTTGAATTAAACTCTATTTACAAGTACAGTGTAATGGCCAAAATAGGCCTAATTGCAATGGCCCAAAGTGGCCTAACACATGTTTTACAATTACATTGCCATGGCTAAAGTGGCCTAACAAATCTATAAAGTTTTAAACATGATAACCCATCCACCCCTCAAGGACTCATGTAAGAACTTTTGGATTTGTTCCTTGAGAGTGATCTGTTTCTAAAACAATGGTGAAGCCCTTGATGTTGATGGCCCTGCGCCCGTGGCTTGAGAAGCCATGGTGGTTCTCCCTGATCATGTTGTGCAAGCGAGAAAGCTGGCATTATTGGTACCGAGATCTGGGGGGTTGTCTCTAAAATCTGAGTGGCTATTTTTTCATATTCTTTGATTATTGATTTTGCTTTTGCCAACTCAGCCAACGTAGTCTGTTTGAATCTATCAAATCGACCCTAGAACTCGGCCAATGAAGTGTGATATGTCTCGACCTTTTTGAACAAGTATCTGACCTCCTCTGGTGGAACAGGATGGTCTGGTGCTTGCTTTTGAAGATAAGCATCGTGCTCGGTGGTGGTGGCATCCAATTCTCCTTGGATCATTTCTCGGTCAATAGAGGCCATGTCCAGTTGCCCTTGTAGTAGCAACACCTGTTGTTTGGCATCTGGAATGGCCTAGTCAACATGATCTTGTGCAGTAGTAAGTGCATTCTGGAGTGGTATTGTGACATATTTCTCCAAGACATCTGAATGTTGTTGTGCCTTCTTCAGTTCTACTTTGGATTTGTCTTCGTTTTGTTTGGCGATATTCAATTCTCTATTCAGCTGAATGACCTTCTGGTTGATTAGAGTGTTTTTAGAACCCAATTTGGAGATGCGCTTCTCCATAGTAGTCTTCTCATCCATCATATTCTGGATTGTCGTAATATACCAACATAGAATTGCTAGATCTGTGTAGTATTTATGTCGTTCCCCAAGGAGATAGCACTTAAAAAGCTGTTTAATTGGTACGATCCTGACTTAGTTCGAATGAAATGAAGTCGTGTGTTAATCTAGCTGTCAACTAATATTTAATAAGTAACCAGTATTACTTTTGTTGTGGGTGTGTGATGATGACAAATTCAGAACAACAATCTTTCTCTATCGAACCGAATGAAAAGCATTGTATAAGTGAAATGTTATCAAAGTAGCACGAATGAACTACGCTCTAGTTGATTAAGTTGTCAGCAAGGATGTGTGTTATGTAATTATTCATTCCCTAGAAAAGAATACTTTTGTGTCATTGAATAATTCTCCTTTTAAATCTTCGTTAGGTCAAATGTAAAAATATTTTCTTCAATCGTTGAATATATGACCTTTACTTGGTATTTCAGAATCAAATGTTGATTCAAAATAAATTTCAGCAGACATCAAGCATTGAATTGTCTTTGAACATCATCACATAATCAGCACAATGTCATATACAAGAAGAATTTGGAAAAGATTTAATGTATTGAAATCATCGTGTAATTGTTGTGCCATTTTCAAATCTTTTTGACACTCGAGCAAGAATATTTCTTTTGCTCTGGTGTATCTTTCAATAGGTAAATTGTCATATGGTGACAACCTTACAGGAACAAAAGTCCCATCAAATAATTCATGTAGTAACTGGAAGTCTTCAGAATTTATCTTAAGTGTAATATGTTCAAACAAAGTAGATGAAAATTGAACAAACTTACACTTTACAAATAAGTTCTGAACAAACAATAATATTTTAGCTGCAAAAGTGCCGAACTGCCAGTAAGTATATGTGCAAAAGGCTTTATATTCACATAATTTGACTTTGTTCTGTAGATTGTTCTTGATTTCTGCAAAATAACTTGAAAAATTTCGCTCCCAGTTGGTGTATATACTGTACAGCTCTGGGTATGCCATATTAATATTTAACAGAAGACCTGCGCCGTCGAATTCCTCAATATTCGCACGGCCTTCTGGTAAGTATAGCTTGAACTCTGCATGCCATTGAGGGTAAGTTTTGGTCCCAGTCTGTAGCATGTGCTACAGTGATCTTATTCATGATCTTGCATAGTATTCCATTCGCTCTCTCAGTTAACCCATTTGCTTTCGGATTATAAGGGGTTGTCTTTCTGTGTTTGATCAGAACATAAGTTGTCAGTAGTCGAATCATATCATTAAAAAAATGGGTACCACAGTCACTGACTAACTCAAGAGGACAACCATAACGTGCGATAATAGATTTGAATAAAAAAGCGGCGACAGTTTTTGCATCGTTTCGTTTTGTCGCTTTTGCTTCAACATTCTTTGTTGTATAATCTGTGGCAATAATCCGTAGCAACCAAAATGGATCGACATTTGGTGTGTCAAGTTATTGGCTTTATTGGACCGACAAAGTGAATCCCCACTTTTCGAATGGTGCAAGTGGTATGATTGGCATCAACGGCCAATTCATAGATTTGGTTGGTTTACCATATCTCTGGCATGGATCACAAGATCAAATATAATTAGAGATATCCTTAAACATGGTAGACCACCAATATTTGGCGGTCATAATCTTATTAACAATGTTCTTCATGGCGAAATGTCCACCAGCATCTTCAGAATGTCAGGCTCAAATAACCTTTGGAATATCTTCAACTTCAAGACACCTTCTTAACTGATGATCTGCACCAAGCTTATACAGAACATTGTTGATGATGGTATAAGGTGCAACTTTATATTGAAATATTGTATTCTTCTCCAAGTCATACCCGTCAGGATATATCTGATCTTTGAGATAAATAATAATATCAGAATATAAAGAATTTGTAGAAGATATCTCGAATAAATTTTCATCTAGAAAGTCGTCATTTAACGGTTCTTCAATCTTTCCCGCGCTAAGTCGTGAAAGATAATCAACATTAGTATGATATTTTCCTTGACGAAGTTCAACTTGATAAGTGAACTCTTGTAGCAACAAAACCCAGTGAGCAATTCGGCTAGATAAATCAGGTTTATTAACAAGATACTTCAAAGCATAATGATCAACATGAAATATAAAAGCATATCCCAACAAATAATGCCAAAATTTCTTTACAGTAAAAATCATTCCAAGTGCTTCCCTTTCTATTGCTGAATAATTTTTCTCCGAGGAACTAAGCTGGCGACTAGCATAGTATATTGGATGGTCTTTCTTCTGTTCGTCCTTCTAGCTTAGACAAACACCAATAGTGAATGCTGACACATCAATATAATTATGAAATAGTATCATCCAGTTAGGCAGTCTTAGAATTGGAGCATTAATTAGCTTTTGCTTAAGTTCTTCAAATGCTTTCTGTTGTTCTGCCGTCCAAATATAAGCGACTTACTTCTTAAGTAGTTGTGTAAGGGCTATAGCAATAGAGGCCTGATTCTAGATAAATCATCAGTAATAACCAGCATGTCCTAAGAAACCTCTTAGTTCTCGTAGATTCATTGGTATCAACATATTCTTTATAGCTTCGACTTTATCTTTTTCGACATCGATTTCTCTACTTGATATTCTATGCCCCAAAATTATACCTTCTCTCATACCGATAAAACATTTTGCAGGGTGAAGTGACAAACAAGTGTCTCGACACCTCTAGAATGTAAGTTTTAGTTTCTATATATGAGACTTGATATTACTGTAAACACAGAAATTATCAATAAAAAATTTTGAGAAATGTTCTTAGGAACGCATCGAAAATTAACATCATAATTCTCTAAAAAGTACATGGTGCATTGCAAAGACCAAAGGGCATTTTATTGTAGGCATAAGTGCCCAATCAGTAGTAAACGTGGTCTTCGATCGATCTTCCTTCCTTACTCCAACTTGATTATAGCCAGAGAAGCCATCACAGAAACTGTAACATTCTTGTCCAACAACCTGGTCTAGAATGGAATCCGTGAAGAGTAATGGGTGGTGATCTTTCTTGGTAACAGCATTCAGCTTCTTGAAATCCTAGCAAATTCCAATCTTGCCAGTCTTCTTCTTTGGAGCTACAACAATGGGAGACACCCATTCACTGCTTAAGATAGGATAAGTAATGTCTATCTTAAGGTGCTTGTTGAGTTCATCTTTCACCATAAGAGAGTACTTTGAATTGAGACAATATTGTCTCTATTGGACAGGAACACCATCTTCTTTAAGACCAATGCAATGCTTGCCAATCCAGCAGGTATTCTCTTCAAGACTTCGAGCGACCATGCAAATACATCTTTCCAAGTGCAAGTTCAATTAGCTCTGTAGAATCTGGCAAAATTATACCTTGGTATGGCCATGAATTTTGCACATGACTGACTCCATGGATTTATTCTTGTTGTCAGCCTGGTGTTTATCACCAAATTCTTGTTCGAATTCGTCAAATTCATCATCTGTATCTTGATCAGAATCCTCAGAATTCTTGTCTGCACCTTTTGATTCATTTATAATTATATCAACATCTGCATTACAGACATCGAAAAATTCTTCTTCGTCATCTAATTAATCATTATTCTCATAGCATTCAGAATAATTAACTTGAAGCCTTATGTATTAGAGAATATATTAAGAGCATGAGAATAATTTTCTGAAGTGAAACTGGTGTCGGACATAGGAGTTTCGCGTTCATATCTGTCATGTTTTCAGGTGATAATCTGTTATTCTAGCTTTTCATGATTAGTTGTCTCGCCAGTTTGGAATCTTAGTTCTCTGGACTTTCAGTGTACACTTGCGTTAGATTGATAAAGCCATGGTCGTCCAATAAAGCAGAGTAAGATGAGAAACCATGTGGTTTGATAACAATAAAGCTCAATGTAAAAGGCTTGGATTGAATATATATAGTCATGTCCTTCGATTCACCAACAGGTTTTCTTCATGTCGAATCAGCCAACTTGATATTTCTTTGGGTTGGTTGAATATTAGTCAAACTTAAGGCATGAGCAGTGTCTTCAGTTATTACGTTGACACTCGAATCTGAGTCAATTGGCACCTTTTCGATTAAGCATTTGGCAATTGTGATGTCGATTTTTGGTGTGCCAAGGTCTCCTAGATCAATAGATAATATGCCAACATCTGGCAGAGAAATTCGTTTCTTCTTCTTAGGAACAGAGAGACCTTTTAACTATTTGCGGTAATAATTATTATCTGCCAACAATTGCTCGAAAGTTATATTGGGATGAAGAGAACCAATATTAGTTACAATGTCATAGTCTATCATCTTTTCTTTTGAGATAGGCTTGTCAATAGTGGCCTTTGAAAGTTTTGTCTTCGTGATTTCCACGTCCCCTTCCTCAAATGTGACTTACTTATCTACATCAGTTGTCTGTAATTCAAAATTGATAATTTCTTTCACTTCTGCAGAAATATCCTTCATGAATAACTTGGTTGCATCATGGTCGTAATCAGGATCAGCTTTGAGATCTTCCTTTGTTATAGACTTGTTCGAAGATTTCTTATTCGAGGAATTTCTCCACTTCTTTGAAGATACTTTTGTGTTAGGTTTCGAGGAACTTTGGTTTCTCGTAGTCACTTCTCGACATCGCTTGGCAAGGATTCGTCAACTGTCTTTGTATGTTTGGCTTTGATGACATCAATCTTCTGCACAACAGCGTCTGCCGAAGGTTTTACTTTCGAATCAACAGCAGCAATAGGTGTAGCAACATACTGGTACTTTGGACGTGGCTTCTGCGATTGTGGACAGTCCGGATGCTTGTGGCCAGGTTCTTTGTAGTTCGAGCATAAAGGTATATATCTAATCGGCTTTCATGGCTGCGGACAGTCAGGCAAAAAATGTCCTGATTCATCATAGTTATAGCAATTTTTCGAAACGGGTTTCATCAAACTAGTATTATTGATTGCAGGACCAAAAAATTCTGGTGGATTGTTTCTTTTCGGTGTAAACTTTAGTTTGCCTTGTTGGGTTGGTGTTTTGGTACCCTGAACATAATTAGTAGTCGCATCATCTTGAAATATAAAGAATACTTTCTGAGAAGCTTCAACATACTTTATGTTCACAGATTTACAGTCTTCTTTAGAGTGTCCAGATGTACAGCACTTTGTACACCATATTCTTGAGTTCGAAGAAGAAGCCTTCGGTCTCTTGTCTGCAACTTTTGAAATTTGCACTTTCAAATCGTTGAACTTCTTACCAAAATTAGTCATATTACTTTTTCAAAGCTTTTCAACTTAGATGTTGCAGACTTGTCCTCAGTGGTTTTGTTATCTTCTTTTCGTTTGGACTTTCGTTTCTTCCTTCGATCTGCATCATCAGTTTTTGTGTCTGATTAATCACTGGAATCAGACTCGGAACTGGAAGAACTTGAACTGGATTCAAATTTAGATTCGTCTTTGCTATTGTTGGAGTCATGCTTAGACTTTTGAGTTTGTCTGGTAGAACTTCTTTTGTGCGCTAACTTGGAAGTCTCATAGTTCTCAGCGCTTGTTATGACTGCTAATAAAGAAGTCATATCTCCTTGTCTGCAGTATCGATCAACTTTTGATGGTAAACATGTCACAAACCACTCAACCTGCATCGCGACAGAGCACACACCAGTTAGTTTTCCAATTAGATTCTTTACTTTTCATGTGTACCTTCGAAGAGATTCTTTACTTTTCTTCTACACATTGTTGAGTCGTCCGAGAACTCTGGATGAAAAACCAATTTCCCTGAACTGGTTCAGAAATGCATCTTTCAAAAGTAACCAGGTAGCTACATGTCCTGGTTCAACTTGGCTGTACCATATGCGTGCTTGCTTTCAAAGAAGGCCAGGAAAGATCCGCAGCTTGTCAGCATCAGCACCTTCATTGTTCGAGTTAGCAATCGACTCGAACTGCGAAACATAACTGTCAACATCATCTGAAGATGTTCTATGAAAATAATCATATTTGATCTTCGAGATTGAAGTGAAATGGGGAGCAGGGCCTTCCATAATCGGTTCAGGTTCAGGTTCAGGCTCCGGCTCTAGATCAGGCTCTGGTTCAGGATTTACAACTTCAGAACCTGGTTCAATTGCAGCAGAAGCTTCAGAATGAAGGTCTTCGGGTAAATTTTTAGGATTAAGAAGATTATCAAAGAAAGCTTCATTAAAATTCTGGAAAGGTGAATCTCTTTGCAAAGATTCTTGAAGGCTTTTGAAAAAATTGTCTCGAAGTTTCTGATATATTTCTAGTCAAGCAGCTCTATCTGACATACACTAGGGATGGAGATGGATTGTCAATTTGTATCAACTTTATTTGGCTATCCTCGGCAACGGCGCCAAATTTGGCATATGTCATAATATACCAACATAGATTTGCTAGATTTGTGTAATATTTATGGCGTTCCCCAAGGAGATAGCACTTAAAAGCTGTTTAATTGGCACGGTCTTGACTTAGTTCAAATGAAATGGAGTCGTGTATTAATCTGGTTGTCAACAGACATTTAACTAGTAACCAGTATTACTTTTTTTGTGGGTGTGTGATGATGACAAATACAGAACAACAATCTTCGTCTATCGAACCAAATGAAAAGCGTTCTATAAGTGAAATGTTATCAGAGTAGCATGAATGAACTACACTCTGGCTGATTAAGTTGTCAGCAGCAATTTGTATTATCTTCGATGCAGACATGTATGAACAGACAAATAGTTAATCTTATTCTTGAACTGATGTGTTCTAGACAGAAGTCGTCAACAACTAAAGTCCAATCATGGTTAAAGAACTCAAATAGCTTGTGAATATGTTAGAAACATATATCTTCATTACAAACATGAATACAGATCAATAACTCAATTCCTCGGATAAGGACTAGCATTTCACATGTATACATACTTCTCTTATTAGTGACTGTGAAAAACTGTACCAAAGAGATACGTTACTCAGGTGCCAAATACAAAGTATTTGCATAGACAAGTAAGTTAGTTTTAAGACAGTTCTTTAGATCAACTTTACAGAAACATAGCAAACGACCGTAAAGAACTATTGTAACTATCTAACCAAAGAGTGATTTAAGTAGTGCATAAGAGATTGCTAAAAGACTCAAGATCACTCACACTTAACAACAGAGACCAAAAAAGATAGTCTGTGATGCTCTATTCACTTCTTCAGTCTCACAAATACAAGAACTCTCTCTCTCTCTCTCTCTCTCTCTCTCTCTCTCTCTCTCTCTCTCTCTCTCTCTCTCTCTCTCTCTCTCTCTCTCTCTCTCTCTCTCTCTCTCTCTCTCTCTCTCTCTCTCTCTCTCTCTCTCTCTCTCTCTCTCTCTCTCTCTCTCTCTCTCTCTCTCTCTCTCTCTCTCTCTCTCTCTCTCTCTCTCTCTCTCTCTCTCTCTCTCTCTCTCTCTCTCTGTGGTGTGAGAATGAAGCGTGTCTTCATATATATTACCTATGGAGCAAGGAAACACACCTCTAGAGATTCCAGATGTGACACTCCATTGACTAACTCTAGTTAATAGATGAGTTATAAGTACATGTAATTATACCATTGAAGGTACATTTCACTATCAATTTAATCTACTCTAGTTTAGGTGGAGATACACATCTAGTCGATTTGTATGATTGACTGGATGAAGGTTGTTCCAAACATCGTTTCAGTTCTAGAGGTTTTGTCCTCTAGTGCAAGAAAAGTCTTTAGCATTTATATCCCGAAAAAATGATATAGGCCTCTTCATATTATACCATTGTCCAGCACATATGTTCATCTTCAAATATCCTCTGGATGATTCACCCGAAGAAGAAAATACAAGATTTCTAATTTTCTCTCAAGCTTGGGGAGAGAGATTTTCATGTATATTGCTCGAGTTCCTCACGAGGTCTTCTCCTTGATGGCCTTCCACTCGATCTTCCACTAGACCTTCCACTAGACGACATTCTATTGAAAGTGGTGAAGAGTGAGAGAGTAGTGAAGAGTGGAGGATCAAAAGAGTTAGCAAGAGAAAAAACAAGGGAGATAGAACAAGCAATAGACTAATCTTGCAAACAATAGAGCAAGAGTAAATAAGAGAGAAAAAGCAAATGCAAGCAATAAAGTGAGAGCAATAGCTTGAGCACAAGCAAGCACAAGAACAAGAACAATAGAAAAGCAAAACTAAAGAAAGAGAAAGAGAATGGATGCCCAAATCTGACTTTATTGCCATTCAAATTTTGCATGGATCATCCACACGATAAATATTCACACGTGGATAATCCACGCAATTTTTTTTTTGCATTTTCACATGTGGGAAGGTCTCCCACATGGGTTTACATGCTTCAAATGTCATGAAAATAATGATTTGTTCTAGATTTTGTAACCAAATTCTTTTGTGAAATTTGACCCAAAATATAAATATAAAATATAAAATATAAAACATATTTTTGCAAGAAATTATGAACTAGTTTAGTTAAGATTGGTCACAGTTTGAGAAATTGCCAAATACACAATTGGATCTCCTTATCCATCATTTGTTGAGAGAAAACTGAGTGCTAGGTGCATTAGGATAGAGTCTAAAAGTTGAAGAATCATTATATTCATGGCTTCCAATGGTGGGATCATGTTAGAAACTAATGATAGGTTGAGTTCATCAAACTACTCTACCTGGAAAGTGAGGATGGAGTCTTTACTTGAGTTGAATGAACTCATGGACATAGTTGCAGGAACTGAAGAGAGACCACCCACAGTTCAAGAGCAGCAAAGGTTTGATAAGAAGGCTAAAAGGGCTCTTCATATCATTAAAATGAATGTTACCAATCAACTTCTCAAGGAAGTTGGTAAAAGTCAAAGTGCAAGTGAGGCATGGAATGCTAGGAAGAAGCTCTTTGAATCAAAGTCCACATCTTGGGTATTGACCCTAAGGAGGCAAATATTTTCTAGGAGGCAAAGAGAGGGAGAAAGTGCTCATGCATTTGTCTTGAGGGTTAGGTTCTTAAGTGATGATCCAGCATGCATTGATGAAAGCATAAAAGATGGTGAAATAGTCCAAGTTTTATTGAATGGTTTGCTAGATGAACATGCTAACCTTGTGCAAAGTTTTGTCATTCAAAGAGTCTTGCCAAGTGTGGTTGACTTGAAAGAGATCTTATTGGCTAAAGACCATAGGTTGCAATCAAAGCTTGATGGTGCATCCTTGCAAGGTGGAGGTGAAGAGGCTTTCTTCACAAAAAGCAAAGTCAAAGACAAAGGTAAAGGCAAAGGGATATGGTCCAAAGGTGGTAACTCGGATCATGATGATCACTATTCCTCCTCCTCTTCTACTTCTTTTAGAAAGAAAGATAAGTCAAAGTTCAAGTGCTTTTATTGTGGAATAAAAGGTCATTTTGCTAATGAATGTCATAAGAAGCAAAGTAATGAAGGTAGCAAGCAAAACAACTTTTGTACTTCTAATGAGGATCTAGATTTTTGTGATTCTCTCACAATGTGTTCTTCAAGTCTAATGTCAAGTGGAAGTGACAAGGATTCGTGGTGGATAGATAGTGGATCTAGTTCACACATGACTAGTCACAAGGAGTTCTTTACTTCTTTGATCTCTTATGTTGGAACCAAGAAAGTGGTTCACATGCCAAATGGTAGTGAGTGTATGATCAAAGGTATTGGCTCAATTCCTATTTGTCTTTCCACTAATAGGAATGTAAGGCTTGATGGTGTTCTTTACATTCCTTTGCTTTCAAGGAATTTGCTAAGTGTTGGTCAAATGTTAAAGAAAGGGTACAAGACAAAGTTTGTTGGAGATGTTTGCTTCATTACTAAGGGAGATGTCTTGATTGCTAGGGGCAATATACAAGGTAGACTTTACAAGCTTGATGCATTTGTTATGTCCAACAAGAGGAATGAAATGGATGTTGGTGGTTCTCTCAACTTTCAAAAATCAATTCCTAGCATCAATAAGATTGGTAGATCTTATGCAAAGTCTAAAGAGCTTCCTTATGCTAGATCTAGGTTGAGATCTAATGAGATTCTTGGAGATAGTTATTGTTGTGCTAACTTGGCAACTTTTGGTGAATCTATGATCAATGTTTTGGATCCATTGGATCTTGAAGATGGAGTAGTGCTACCTACTAGTCAAATGGAGTCATGTGGTGCTAAATTAGTATCATGTCTGAACTCATAGATTTCCAAGTCTTGGTTTCTCTTCAATAGAACTACATGGCAAGTGCAAAAATGGGAAAGGTAAGAAGAGAGCTAACTTCATCAATGGAGGTGATGAAAACTCTTCTTTGGAAATGGTTGTTGCTAATGACTTATTTACTCATTTGGAAAAAGATGGTGCTTTGAGCATGTTTGAGGAAAAAGGTTCTTTTGCATCTTTATGTGATGAGTCCAAGAAAGTCATTTGTGCAACAAGCGGTGTCACATGTATTCATAAAGAAAGTAGATCAAAAGGTTCTATCATGAGACTTGGTGAGGAAGATCTCAAGTCAAAAGGGAGATGAATTTGAAGTGTTCAAAGTAGGATGTACCTTGAACAATGCTTTTGTGAATGATAGTGAGAGTTCATTATCATTACCTATATCATTGATTAGAAGTCCAGGTTTGACAAAAAAAAAATACTTCAATCATTCTTATATTGAAGGTATTATGTATTCTTTTCATGGCTTCTAATGTTTGAGATTCTTCCATTTCTTATGATGCAACTATCAAGAGGGAGATTGCTAACTTTTGTGGTGTGATCATTAAGAGGGAGTCTTGTGAAGGGAAGGGCAAAGGAAGAGTGACTCTTGGGAAGATCCAAGGCATGGATCTTACATCTATTCATCAACTCGAAGGATGGTATGATTGTGGTGGAGTGTTCATGCGTGATCAAGATGGCAAAAGGTTGGATGAAGGAGTACATGGAGCAACTCAAGTGGCAATTTCTTCAAGGCAAGGAGGATCTCATTGGTGAGCTCATTGAATTTTGGTTTGAGCTCAAATGGGTTGGTTTGATTAGGTTTGATACTCAAATTCATCTACTCTACTTCATGTTGGATAGAATTGTAGAAATCTATGAAGTCCTTGATGTTTTATTGGAAGATCAAGATGTTGATCTTGAATTGCTTCATCAACACCAAGAGGCAAATAGCAAATGGAAGCTAGTCAAAAGCATCAAAGGGGAGCCACATGGGCAAATGTTTTGAATCTATTTTTACATATTTTTGAGGGTCCAAATAAGGTTCTTGGAGCAGCAAGGAAGTGTCCTTTTACTCTACCTTACTTGTTTAATCTCATGTATGAACATTGTCATGTCAATGTGTTGGAATTGTCAAAATTCAATGAAACTAGTTCCATAGTTTTGCATCCTTTGGATCTTGGAGATGGAATAGTTATCATTGTTGGTTTCTATGATCAAGTACATGCATTCATTCAAATCTTGAAAGATATTGAAGTGGTCAATATGTTTACTTTTGAGCAAAGTTCAAGATCTAGCATCCTAGTGTTGGCAAATTGGCAAATTGTTGACAATGAAGGATCAAGGGTTGTATGCAAATCTTGTGGAGATACTTCAAGTATTTTAAGTTCAGGAATTGCTCATTCAAATGGAGCATAGAACACATCATTTTGGCATTCATTCGCTCAATGGCTTTCATGGATTGGAGATCTACAAAGGCAAGGTGGTGATGGAGGTTCATTCATGGAGATACATGGTGCATTCACTATGGGCATAGTGGAATGTGGAGGAGGCATGCAAACACTTGTTGGTTACTTTCACTTACAAATTGTTTGCTGCTATTTTACAGAGAATTCAAAGGTGGTTACATGGAGGAATCCTTTCATTATGATTCTATGTTCTTTAACATGTATCTTGTTCACCATTCTATGTAAAATTGATGTAAGAAATAGTGATGCATCCTATATGGACACTATTATCTATATCAATTATGTTGTACTTCATATTGTACATATTAGAACACTTGAGAAGAGATCTATTATCATGATGGAGATCATTCTTATGTTGGAGCGAAGTAGTGTTGTAAAACTAGCAAGTTAAGTTGAAGAGGGAGTGTGAAAATTGTCAACATTTCCTAGCTAATTTGAGGCCTAAATTGGCAATTTTTGTGCATAGTTTTGGATCTAACCTTTCACACGCGTGAAAGAGACCTAGATACTTTTATTTTAGTAGATATTTCATATTGAAGAAGTCTCAAACTTCAGGACCTTTGAAATGATACCAAAATCATGTTATTTGGACATATAGGTCAAAATCGGCTATTTTAGGCTACTGGTGCTCTAAAATTGGGTCCTAAGCTCTAGAGAGAGGAGAGAGAGTCATCTCTCTCAGCAGCTGTTCAAAAGTAATGTTCGGTCGAAGGGATCTGTTGACAGACATTAAAAAGTAACCAATATTACTTATATTTGGGATGGTAGTGTTAATAAACTCAGAACAACAATCTTGCTTCTATCGAATTGGATGAAGCGCATTCTACAGATGAGATGGTATCAGAGTAGTACAACGGTACTACACTCTGGCTGATTAAGTTGTCAACAAGGAATCGACAATTGTTTGATGTATTCAGAGTGTGCAGACAATTAATTAATCGCGTTCGCGAACTATTCGTTTCTAGACAAAAGTCCTCAACAACTAAAGTCAAACTTAATGGTTAAAGAACACAAAGAGTTTTAGAATACGTTAGAAACTTATGTCAATGCCAATCAGGAAGACAGATCAGAGACTTAACTCTTCAGGCAGGGACTGTCATCTCATATGTATACATACAGCTTTATTCAATGATTGTGCTAGACTGTACCAAATATAGTCGTTATTTGAGTGCCGAAAAGAAAGTATTCACGACAGACGAATAAGATAGTTTAAAGACAGTTCTTTAGAGCATGATTTACCGAAACGCAGCGAACGACTGTAATGCACTAGAGCGTTTGTCTGATCGGAGAGAAATTCATGAAATGCGTTAGAGATTGTTAGCAAACTCCAGATCACTCACACTCAGCATTGCGGAGAACAAAGATAAGAGAGAATAACTCACAGAACTCTATTCACTTCTTCAATCTCTTACATAAGCATAAACTCTTCTCTCTCGATGATCGAGACTGAAGTGTGAGATCAACATATGTTCTACGGGGCGAACAAATCTAAATTAACAAGTGCGTCGCTCCCGCGAAAGGGTCTAGTTAACGATTAGACTGAGAATACATTCACCTATACCATAAGAGGTATACTTAACTATGAGTTAAAGTTACTCTAGTTTATCATGTCTTTTCGTATCTAGTCGTTTCGTATGGACAACCTAGTAAAGGTTGTCCAAGACAATGTCTTTTCCTTTAAAAGGTCTTGCCCTTAATTACAAGGCAAGTACTTAGGAGATATATTCCCGAAAAATGACTTAGGCCTCTTCATGATTTATACTTTTCCAGCTCATATCTTCATTTTCGAGTATATCACAAGTCATTGGAGGTAATGGCAAGGAGGCAAGTTGTGTTTGGTCTTCCAAAGCCTCTAACTAGCATGAATCATGTTTGTGAGCAATGTGCTTTATCAAAGTCACATAGATTACCTTATAAGAGATCTACATCTAGATCTACTAAGCCTTTCCAACTTGTGCATTCAGATATTCATGGAGTTACTAAAATTAGCAATGGTGGTGCTAAAATGTATGTAACATTTATTGATTATTTTAGTAGATTTTGTTGGGTGTATCTACTAAAGAGCAAGGATGAAGTGTATGATGTCTTTGTCAAGTTCAAGATTGTAGTTTTTCCTTTTGCAAATGTGTGACATTTTTTGCCGACAAAATGTGAATTTTTTATGGCAAACACCCATTCTCTCTCTAAAATAGTTATATATATATATATATATATATATCTGAATCACTTGGCATGCTGGCGGCCAAGCGAAGTTTTTATTGTATTTTTACACGGGCTCCTTGGACTCATTGTGGTCCCTTGTGGTCTAGCCCACGGCTAGGGAGCACAAGAAGCCTCCTTGTAATCCCTTGTGGTGGCCGAACGAACCACAAAATGCCTTCTTGCGGTCTATTTCGGCCACCACAAGGGAGCACAAGGAGGCTCTTTGTGGTCCCTTGGGCCACCGCAAGGGACCTCATTGAGCCTTCTTGTAGTCCTTTGAGGTGGTCTAGACCGCAAGAAGGCTCCTTGTGGTCCCTTGGGGTGGGCTCCTTATGGCCCGTTGGGTTGGGTACCCTAAACCGTGAGGGACCACAAGGAGCCTTCTTGCGGTCCCTTGCGGTGGTCTGGATTGCACCCCCTTGTGGTCTATTGCAGTCGTGCAAGGGACCGCAAGGAGCCTCCTTGCAGTGGGTTGGACCAGAGCGGTCCAGCCCACCACAAGGGACCGCAAGAAGGCTCCTTGCGGACTGCACGGAACCACAAGGATTGCGGTTTCTTGCCTTCATAGCCCTCTTGGGCTTTACTTGGCCATAAGATTCCTAGCCCTAGACCTAGCTAATGCACCAGGCCCTAGCCCCGGACTTGGGTCCTCCCAGAAGTCCCAACGACCTACATTTGCTAGCATGCCATGTAAATATGATGTATTTTTAGTATGTGGTGAAATGAACACTTCATAGTTAGTTTGTGGTGAATGAACATTTCGTAGGTAGCAACTAGAATAAGTCAAATGAACATGCCATTTTATAAATTTTAGAACATGCCTAATTGTATGGGTAGTTTTCAAGATACAATGTTGAACTATTTGTATGTAGACATGCCATGTTTATATTGTTTCTCTACTCATGAATTACATCCAATCACCTGATAATGTGGTAACTCCAATGGTGTTTTCTATGTCCAATCATGTTGCCAATGTATTTGATCCTCAATAATGACACATATATTTGTCTCATGCTTATACATTTACTAGATTTTTTAAGTAAGTTTCATATTGCCCATGAATATTCACCTCTTTTTATTATTTTAAACATTGCATAATTATCATTCTCAATATATGTCCAAGCATATCTACTTACAATGTGTGAAAGTAAATATTTTCATTTCTATTGTCAAACTCAGTTGATGGCATTCACAACCAAATACTATCATTTAACTTTCATGTAGGCTATATGAAAAAAATCCACCTGAAAGAATGCCTTTATTTGAGTGCATTATAATAGTAAATCATTTCAAAAAGTAACAAGAAGGTTTTATAATTCACGCGGTATAAAAAAAATTGAATACAAATGGATCTTGAATAGTCCTTTGATTTTCCAACTATTTAGAATCTTTGTTGTTGACCTTGTGGTGACTTGTTCTTAACTACTCTAGGTTGGATTCTTAAGTCTTGCATAGTAGTGATAGTTTGGATTTGGACAAGTTTTGTATAATATGGAAAAAGGGATATTTAAAACATATATGAAAGCATAATGATCTTACTCATTCAAATAAATAATCTATTGATTATATCAAATGAAGTAAAAGTAGTAGACATCCATCCACTTTCATTTAAGATGAGAATTGACAATCCCGTGTAACTTATAAGGACTGAAAGAACCACTTGAACCAACTCTTTTAATAATATAAAAAAATAGTTGCATGTATTTATGTCAATTCATTATCCTAATCTCAATCGATATTATGATCATCGCGAATGAATATTATTTGTATTGTGCATAGCAAATTACAACAATTATAGTCTAGAATTCTCTCTTTGCCAATATGAGAAGACAAAACAAGCCCTATAGATAGATTATTGAAATGAATAAACATAAACTCTATGATTTAAAAACAATGTACATTTTTGTTTGAAAGCGAGTTCAAGAAACATAAGACATATTGCATATAAGATAAAACCCAAACATATCAACATTGTTTGTTTGAAGTAAATCCCTACATTGAACACTTTAAATTACATTCCTATTGATCTTTCAAGTTGTCTCACAGTTGGAATTATTATTTTCTAGCAAAGATTTGTTAAGATGGGCATATAAAAATTTGTTCAAAAAATATCTAATTTTCAACCATTGTCCTAGCATGAGTCTTCCAAAAACTTGCTACTTATGATACTCAAATTGGAACATGACATCTTGAAAAACATATAAACAAGGTTTTCTTGCTCTTGTTTATACAATAAAGAATTCACAACAAACAAAAATAAGTCAACTAGCACAATTGTAAATCCAAATTTCAATGAGAACCACTACAATGTTGCTTCTTTTTTGACAATTTACATAGTGTATGTAGTTCTTGAAATCTATTATACTCGTTAAAAGTCACGTTCTTGGGCTCTAAAGTGTTTGTAGGATTTGAGAAACAAGTTTTGCTCTCCATAATGAGGGGAAGGAATCATGGATGGCTTATCATTATGGCTCTCATCTCGTTGAATGTTAATTTGGATTTTGGGATAGAAGAAAGCGATGCTACAAGTTGATGTCCTTTTTTCAATCAATCTATCTTTCTTGTTGTTGCATATAATGTGTCTATATGTCATCGATAATGTGATAGAGTGTTGGGGCTTGGTTGTACACAGTAAATAGATCTTCTGGTAGATTTGGATTAGTGAATAAGTGTGAGGGATTTGGCATCATGCATGTATAAGTCCAACCCAATGATTGTGAGAAATTGCCAACTAGTTTGATCTTTTGTATATGGCAATCTAGGCCAATATGCATTTCATACTTAGAGATAAAACTTTATGAAGTTATTTTTAGCCTAAGTTCACTTGAATTACCACTTTTAGAAAGTGGGGGAAATGTAGTAGGTCGAGTTTGGGAAATTCAAATTTGAATATTTTGTTCAATGAATCTACTCTACATTGTGAGTAGGGTTTGAGATCTAGAAGTTTCCTATTTTTGATAAGATTGGAGAACCACATCCAAATCGGGTATAGGCATGTTATAAATAGCCTACAAGCATGTGAGGAGATACATTCTCTCTCTCTACTCTCATTCATGCTTATACATGAGATCTCTTTGAGGTTCTATACACATTCGTGCACTATAGTATTGATATCTTGAATTTTTGTGTGTAGAATGCAATTGTTTGATGTTTGTTGGATTCACACGTGTGAAATACAGTAGCTTACTGGTTTTGTACGGACAACAATAGTACTTTATCATTCATATCTAATTTTGTCAAGATCTATTAAAGTTCATGGCTTCTATGCATTGTTAGAGCTAGATTTCTACATTGTCAATGGTGCTAGATGTGCTATCGTAAGTAATCAAAGATCTTAGAGTTTGATTGGATCTTAATGATCTGATTATTCTTCACATGGTATCAGAGCTTTGGTTTAGGTTACTTGAAGGATCAACCAGATTTAGCAAAGATTTGGAGGAGTTACCAATTCTAGAGCATGCTAGATTGATTTCTACTAAAAAATCAAGCATTTTTCAAGTGTAGAATTGATTTTTTGTAAATCAAAACTCAATAGAAGACAAAATAATTGAGGTAGACCAATTTCGCTCCATACACTTTGTTTGCTATGAATAGGTCTTATTGCATTCTTCAAGATACTATATCAACTTTGTAGCATTTGCATACAAAATTTGCAAGATTCAATTTTTTGTACTTGTGTGAAAACCTAAATTTGATTGGATTTCTTATGTTTGAGGTGCTGGACCTTTTTGTGTTTCAAGTTTAGAAAGTGAAAAATTTTATGAGATTGTAGGTTGGTCATTTGTTAATCAAGTATCTTCCATTCTATGTGTTGGATTTGCTAGGTTTGGTGCAAGAAAGAGATTTGAGAGGTTCCACATCTTTGTGATTTCTTTTTTAGTTCATTTTTTAACATTAAAGAGAGTGATTTGTGCATTGTAACAGGTTGAAATAAAGGATCAGGTCATTGCAATATGGCTACATCAAGTGGATTTATGTTGGAAGGCAATGATAGACTTACCTCTACAAATTATTCTACTTGGAAGGTAAGAATGGAGTCTCTCCTTGAGATGAATGATTTGATGGACATTGTTGTAGGTGTGGAGGAAAGACCCATGGCACAACAATATCAAGGGACGTATCACAAGAGGGCAAAGAAAGCTCTACATGTGATAAAGATGAATGCTACCAATGAACTTCTCAAGGAAGTTGGTAAGTGTACTTCATCAAATGAGACTTGGGAAGCTTTGAAGAAGCTTTATGAATCCAAGTCTACATCAAGGGTACTAACCCTTAGGAGACAATCTTTCAATGTTTGCAAAAGAAGGATGAAGGTGCTCATGCTTAGGGTTAAAGCATTCAATGATGAATTAGCATGTATTGATGAGAGCATTGAGGTAGAACTTGCTCAAGTTGTACTTAATGACTTGTTGGATGATCATGATAATATTGTTCAAAGTTTTGCTATTCAAAAGACCTTGCCAAGTATTGTGGATTTTCAAGAGAGGCTTATATCAAGAGGAGGTGCATCTACTACATCTCAAGTTGATGGAGAGGAGGCTATGTTCATCAAAGACAAGTTCAAGGGAAAAGGCAAAAGCAAGTGGTCTAAAGGGCAAGATCAAGGTGAGACTTCCTCTTTTGAAAAAAAGAAGGATATATCAAAGTTAAAATGTGCCTATTGTGGTAACAAAGGGCATTTTGCTAGTGATTTCTTAAAAAAGAAGAGAGATCAAGGTGATAAGCAAGGAAATCTAATGCTATATGAGGATGGTGTTGGTGTTCAAAACACAAATGATGATGCTTTTGTGATGTCTTCATGTTTGAGTTCTATTGTTAGAGATATTGATCCTTGGTGGATTGGCTCACACATGACTTCTCACAAAGAGTATTTCACATCTTTGTTGGCATATGGAGATGACAAGAGGGTGCTCTACACGGCCAATGATAATGAGTGTGCAATCAAAGGGATTGGCACAATTCCTAGTTCTCTCTCCACAAATAGGAATGTTCATTTGAAGGATGTTTTGTTCACTTAGTGTTAGAAGCAAGGGTCTTAAGGTTGAGTTTGATGGTGCTACAAATAGAGAATGAAACTTATATATTAGGAGTAAAGATCATGCACTTACAACAAATGTGAGTAATGTAAATGTCCAATTGTGGCATCAACAATCAGGTCACTTGAATAATTTCAAGCAGAAGCAACCAATGTAGGAGTTTGTTCCAACAATTCCATTTACCATTGACAAGCCTCGACCTGCAAATGTTATTGCAACAATTGAAGATATCCTAGTCATGCAACAAGGAGAACTACCTACCCATCAAACAACAATTTTTCGATGATCTACTCGAATTATACAAGAGCTTGATTGATTCATCCTCAAGCATTTATGATTTATGATAAAGTTGCCTCAATTGCAGAGGCCTTGTCAAAATTGGATGCAGACAATTGGCATATGGCTATGGACATTAAGTATAACTCATTAATGAAGAACAAGACTTGGAGTCTTGTCGACCCTCCTACGAATGTGAAAATCATCGACACTAAGTGGATATTCAAGTTGAATCTTAGCCCAGATGGATCTATATCCAAATGGAAAGCTAGTGGTGAAAGTCTATAAACAATTGTAAGGAATAGATTACATTGAGACTTTCAGTCCAGTCATAAAACATCAATCTATTCAAACATTACTGGCTATTGCAGCTGTAGAAGATCTGGACATTCACTAGATAGACGTTTAGACAACATTCCTTAACAAATATATATAAGAAGACATTTATATATATCAACCAAAAGGTCACATCCTTCAAGGCCAAGAACATAAAGTTTACAAATTGCAGAAGGCCCTCTACGAATTAAAGCAAGCTCCAAGAACCTAGTTTGAAAAACTAAATCTATTCTTGTTGCATCCAGTTGTGTAGATTATAATGTGTATCTACAATACAAAGGCTCAAGCTATGTCATAATAGCACTTATGTCGATGATTCCCTAATCATCATCAATTCAAATCAACTGATGCATGAGACCAAGGCATTACTTTCAAAGAAATTCAAAATGACTGATTCGGGTCTAGTAATTGCCTATTTGGCATAGAGATTACAAGAGATAGAATGACCAAAAGAATCATTATAAGACAACAAAGATATCTAATTTATGTACTTCACAAGTATGTCGTGGAAGACTACAAAACCATAAACTCTCCTATGGATTCAAGATTCAAGCTATCAAAGGATATGTGTCCAAAGTCTGAGGAAGAGCAAATGTTCAAATATCCCTATCAGTTGATCATTGGCTCTCTCATATATTTCATGCCCACACACATCCTGATCTTGCTTTCATAATCAACAAATTGTCTCAGTACATCTCGAATCCAGGCCTACCACATTGGAAAGCTCTACAAAGAGTATTGAGATACATACAAGTCACAAAACATTATGCTTTGTGTTATGATGAAAATTTAGTGGATGCATTTATCCTAAAAGCTTATTCAGACTCTGATTCAGACTACTGTGAACTTCATCAGTCACATGATTTCTTTCATGATCATTGTATCAATAGATTCAGTTCATAGATTCTCTACTATCTATGTATGTACTTGATGGTTGTTTGTTAGAATGCTTGGCCTCCTGGATCTGCTAGCTTCTTGGCTATGTCAGAATATGAGAGGATGACCGGATCTGATACCACTGAGCTATCTGCCCTATTTGATAGTTATCTCTAGAGTGTGGAATATCACACTTGGTTGGGGTCCTAGCTGTCACCTGCCCCACAACTTGAGCCACCTAACCATGGCTTTGACACCATTAACTGTTAGGTCTAACTTGGATTTTTCTTTGTTGCCATAGAGAGCTTGGTCAAAACCATCTTTGTGATCAAGATGTTCTCTGGCCTCGACGTCCTCTCGAATCTCGACAATCGCCTTTTCGAGGTTCATGGCGAGATCTTTCGCGAGCAGAGTCCTTGTCATCTGGAATGATCTGGGTAAGGCTCTCAACAGGTACATGAGCTGCTTCTCAACTGACACAGCGTTCTCTGCTCCAGAGTTATGTAGTGACAAAAACAGATCCTTCATCTTTCTTACGAAAGAAGTTAGGTCTTTTTCATCCCACTTCAAATTCGTCAGCTGATCTTCCAGCATCATGATTTGATTTCTTGATTTCGTCTGAAATTTGGTGAGTAATGCATCCCACATCTCCTTAGCTTTGGAGAGTGTGGCCAGGTCAAGTGTGAGACTATCTTCGATGGAAGATGATAGCAAGGCTACTGCCTTGTCGTTTTTCTCCCTCCATTCACGTAGATTCTTGTCTGTTGTCGTAGGCATTTCTTCTGTGCCATCCACCCAGGGGAAGAGTACTTCACCCTTGAGTATCAGTGCTATCTTAACTTTCCAGACTAGAAAGTTAGATCCTAAAGAATCAAATATTGTGCAGATGTTGCTCTGCATGCTGGTAATTGAAGCAGGGTGCCAAATCCCTCTCACTTATTAACTAGGGTTAGGGTTGCCTTGGGATCCGCAAGCCCTCCAACAGTATCCCCCACCAAAACTAGTGGCGGTCCCACGAAACCTGCAATATGCAGTTATTGGAGACTTTTATTGGCTTCGCGCCGAATCTTGATTAAATGATACTGCACCTTCTCCATAAAGTTGAGGCGTGCAGTATTGAAATCCAAATTGTGGGACAGGAAACAACAGTGGACTCCGGAAATCCACTTGGAGGTTGTCCATGAGGTGACGCGGGATTCCCCTCCCGTCATAGCCGCACGAAAGTAGAGACGAGCAACCGGCAGCTGATCTTTGATTTGCTCTGAGGCCATCAGCTTATTTGGATCGAATGCTAGAGGAGGGAGGCAATCGTCCCATTTGGTTGCCACTGATGCCAACAGAGTTAGATCTTTAGCAAACATTGTCGATTGTCGCACTATTGGATCTAGAGAGTGGACATACTCTCTCTGATATGCTCGTAAAGCACGATGGAAGTCCACTAAAATGGTCTAGCTGTAAGGCTGATGGATGATTGGCCAATTGGGCGTATGGATGGTGATTTTGTCCATAGCCAACCCCAAATCTTTCCATTTATTTCTTCGCGACATTGGCACGTAATAGGGATCTACCCGCAACTAGCAAGGGCTGGCGACGTAACTCCTAATTGATTCCGGAGTTTTCTCAAAAATCGTGATTCTCCATGTCGGCTGCTCTCCCAGTGCAGGTACTTTGTCCAACTCTTTGTCGGCCTCAATCTCGGAGGTCTTAAATTTCAGAACCCATCCACCACGCGAGGACTCATGCGGATGTTGCTTTAAGAAGGTCTGGATCTGGTCCTCGATGCTGATGGGCCTTCTGAATAGAGGTCTTGTCCTTGATGATAATGGACCATCTTGTACTACCGGTATGGTTGGCGCTTGATCTGCTATATCTGCAGCTCCCTCCTGGTCCATGCTCGAATCAATCCATGTATCCATTGGTATAGCTTCTTGGTGCAGGAGGGGGGGGATTGCGACATGATCGAGATGGAGATTTGTGGTCTGGCTTCCAACACTTGAGTAGCTGCCTTTTCATAGGCGGTGATGGTCTCTTTTTCCTTGGCCAACTCGGTTGAAGCTGCTCCTTTGAACTATCAAAGTGGCCTTGGAATCCTTGAAGGGCCACTTTGTATGTCTCCACTTTTTTGAATAAATACACAATCTCCGTCGGTGTGACCGGATGATCGGGTATTTGCGTTTGCAGATAGGCATCATGGTCAAGGATGATCGCATCCAATTCACCTTGAAGCCGTGTGCGATCTTGTTCAGCCATCTGTAATTGCCCCTCCATCAGCTGCACCTGTTGCTTGGCATCTTGCACTTCCTGATCTACCTGATCTTGTGCGGTTGTCAAGGTGTTTTGCAGGGAGCTGATGTAATTTTCCAAGTGATCAGCTTGTTGTTGGGCCAACTTCTTTTCGCTTTCAGCCTTATCTTCATGTTCTTTGTCTATCTTCAACTCTCGATTCAACTGGACAATTTTTTGGCTGATCAGAGTATTTTCGGACCCCAAATCAGAGATTCTCTACTCCATTTCCTTCTTCTTATCTAGCATAGACTGGATCACTTGCCCAAGGCTTGAAACCAACCCTAGAGCATCACCAAAATTGATGGTCGTGGCGGCGACAACAGCAGGAGGACCTAATGGTACTGTCCTTGGTTGGCATGGAATAGGTGACACGGTCTCTTCCTCTTCAAAAATATTCTCCTCTTCAAACCCTTCAGGCACTGTGGCATCGAACTGTTTTGGTGATTTTACAGCTATGTCGACCCGAAGTGTGGCTGGGCTACCTTGTGTGTGAGGTTGCTAGTTGGCATCTTCGACACCAATAGTAGATTTATGGATATGTCTGAATCCTCTTCCAAGGGATTGGGGTTCAAAGGACGATGGGCTCTGGGGCATTTCAAAGATTTTGGTAGCCCCAAGGGGGTCGAAATCATCGAACATATCCATAAAGAACTGTGTGTTGGGTGAGGTGGCTTCGGTGTGCGAGGGTGAGGCGGCCTGGGCAGCTGCGATGGGAATGGTAGGCCTAATGGTCACAGACTGTCCTTGTATGGGAGCAGAGGCGAGGGAAGCATCAGAGGCTAGGGAGATGAGAAGTTCAATGCAAATAACAGTAGGGGGTGGAAGCGTAGCTAACAAGGTATGCATAGTGCGACGTACACGGAAGGCGAGTCAGTAATTACAATCTCGCTGTGTGGACAATGACGACTATGAGAACTTGAGGCCTGATGGGATGAATTTGTCGGTGCTTCTTCATAGATTGAAAGCACAGAATCAAGGTGGAAGCCATGGATTCTATTTTCTAAGTGAGAAGCGGCTAAAAGGGACAATAAAGAGCCAACAACGAACTGCTGCTTAGTATTGGCCTTAATAGCTCGTTTGAGCTCACCAGAAACAGTCTTGACCCAATTATATGGTTCAAGAGGGGCTTTGGCTAGTGTGGGATTCCACTATCCTGTGAAGGATTTGAGATGTGATGCGGTCTTTTCTGAGGTTGCCAACCATCAGGAAATTATTCAATAGCTGGGCAGCTGCGTGGATGGAAGGCTCAGTGATGGCTTCCAAAAGGTAGCCATCATTGGTCCAGTGCAGATCGTTGGTGAGGTCAATAAATGGATTGATGGCATGTTTGGCGTGCTTGTGATTGAGTGAGGCTTGCGTACCAGATGATATTCCTAGGGCTGCAAGGGCGGCCTCAGTGACGCACACCTTGTGTGTGGCTCCCTGGAAAGTGATATAGAATTTGGATTTCTCTTCCTTCCACGTACTGAAGGCAAGAGTGATGAAATCCATATTGATACGACCCGAAAAGACTCTCTCATGAATACCCATTGTAGTGAGTAGAGGCTCCGCAAGGGTCATCCATTGAGTGACCATGCTTGTGCTAGGAAGAATCATGATGTTTGTTGCAGATGGGACACCACGATGGATAGTATAGCGCGGAGACTGGGAAGTATCGGTAGAAGACATGATGATTAGAAAGGAATTATAGACGCGTGAAAGTGTATCAGAAGGCAATGCAGGAAATTTGGAAGGCTTTGGTCGCAAGAAAAATTTGTAAGAGTTTCGCTAGCACAAGTGAGGAATGAATCAAATTCAGCCAACTTATAGGTGAATTTGGAGGGTCCATTAGTACTTTGGCTGATCAGTTCTGAACAAAAATTTGCAGGCATGTGCAGTACTGTAAAAGTAGGCTATAAAAATCTTGGCGAAGGTTTCTAGGGATCTGAACCTATCAAGGGAACGTTTTCTAGGGCTGGCGAAGGATGAACCTTCGCCCAGGAGGGTCCTTCACCCAGGTATTGTCATAAATGCATTTTTTCACAATCTGGACCTATGGACAACCTAATTTTGTCATTTTAAGATATCTAGCAGGTCGATGAAGGTTCATAATGACGTTATGATGCTCGACAAAGGTTCCCAAAATGGCATATCACTGAACATTCGCCTGACTCAAAAATTGGATTTTCTCTTGTCAGGGACCTTTGTCCACCTCAATTTAGATAAATCAAGGGTGGATGTACATTCTGAGAGCTCAGCGAAGGTTTTTGGTACTGTATTAGGCCAAATATACCCAAATCAGTGATCTTCTAAGTCATTGTCCATCAAAAATATTGTGCTTTCTTTTTCTTATGCTGATGACTTCCTGACTTTTGCTCATCAGTCTTTTCTTATTTTTTGCTTTTCTCTTTCTTTTTTTTTCCTTTAACTGTCTTTTTCCAAAAAAAAACTCAGCAAATTAAATACTGAAAACAAAAAATTGAAAAACAAATAAAATTAAAAAATATAATGAGATCATGCTTGTTGAACTGGTGGAGTAGGCTGCCAAAACTTGCGTAATCGCCTGCCATTTACCGGAGTATCAAATCGTTTTCCATCCAAGTGCTCAAGAATTACTGCGTCATAGTTCAGGATTTCCTTCACTTTATACAGGCCTTCACCGGTAAACTTCAACTTACTCTTGATCAGCTTGGTTTTGTACATCAATGCAAGATCTCCTGCTTTCAGATCTTTTTTGTGCAATCGACGATCGTGCCATGCCTTGCGACGGGCTTTCTCTGATGCTAAGGCATGAACTGTCATCAATCGGGTTTCACATAATTTGTGCAACGCTTCATGACGGAGTTGTAAAGACATATCATCATTCAATCATTCTGTGACTGCTATGCGTAAAGATGGGATTAAAAATTTAATTGGCATAACAACATCTTGACCATAAACCAGTTGAAAAGCTGTTTGATTTGTACTATTTTTGTAAGCGGTTCTGAATGCCCATAATGCTGCATACAGTTTATGTTCCCAATCGGACCGACTTGCTTCAACTGTCTTTGTCAAAATGGTGCAGAGAATCTTATTAGAAGATTCAGCTTAGCTATTCCCTCTAGGATAGTAGGGAGTACTAAATCTGTGTATAACGAAAAAATCTTCCAGTAAACACTTTATTGTTTTGATTAACAAAGTGTGTACCCCGGTCACTGACAATTTCGATCGGACATCCAACTCTGATTATAATATTTTCATATAGAAACTTGGCCGTAGATTTCGCATCAGCCACTTTGACAGCTTTGGCTTCAACCCACTTGGTCATATAATCAGTTGCGACGATAATGTATCGAGCCTGAGATCCTTGCGCGGCAGGATGAGTAGGACCAACATAATCCAGTTCCCATTTTTCAAACGGTGCTTGCGATAAAACCGGATGCAAGGGTTCATAATTCTGTCGAGTAGGCCGTCATGCTCGCTGGCAAACATCACATGTCTAAATAAAATTTTCTGTGTCCTTATGAAGCGTAGGCCACCAACAACCAGATTGCAAAAGTTTGCGAACAGTAATATCTGTAGAGAAGTGTCCTCCACCCATGCCATCATGTGAAAACATGATTGGTACTTCATGTGGTAAAACACACCTTCGTAAAATATTATCTGATCCACGATGGTACAATTGTCCTGCAATTAATTGATAAGGTTGAGGCTTTTAAGATTGGTGATCTGAATAGGTTTCCCTGTTTAACAATCGGATTAGATTTCAAACAAGCAAATCCACTCAAATCAAGCAAAATTAATCCCAAAACTTACCCTAAAATGTATCTCTAACACTATTCATGCCACGACAAGATGCCTAATGCAAGCTAACCATCAACCAATCATGTTGCAAACTGAAAAATTGGCGTAGCTCTCCGACAACGGCACCAAAATTGTAGTGGGTTTCTTTCCTTGCCTATCCTCAACCCAAGATCTAATCAATCTAGCATCAAGGAGATGAAGTTTGTTGTCACGCGTAGGTTCGTTCCCATGAGAGCGATAGTATAGTTTAGATTTCAACATGAATGGAGGATCTAACACTACATCCATTAACACTACATCCATTAACCCTACTTCCATTAATACTAAATTCACAACAATGATAGAAACTTACTCTTTCTTTCTCTCCCTTTCTCTCTCATGAAAAGCATAAAAAAATCGCAATCCCAATAATGATCAAATCCAACAATTAGCAAAATCCAAAGAAAGCATGAGAAATGGAGGAAAAGAGAGGAAGAGCAAGGACATTCATCAATCCATTTCTAAAGAGAACCAATCTGCTTTATTGAAATGAGGAAATGAACATCAGGAGCAACTCGAGTTGGTCCCTTTTTATAGTAGAGAGGAGGACCCTGGCCTCTGAATCCTATTGGTCCAGTCTTGCCTCTCTTTTTATTCAAATTTAAAAAAGTGTGGGAATCATCAAAATTGGAGGGAAATCCAAATTTATTCACTAACTTGACATTTAGGCCCTACGACATTAAAAGCCTCTCAAAAAGGCCTAAAGTCCTTTTATTAACTTTTAACTGATCAATCAAATAACTATGTGATCATTGGGTTGGACTTACACACGCAGGGTGCCAAATCCCTCTCACTTATTAACTCGGGTTAGGGTTGTCTTGGGATCCGCAAACCCTCCAACATGCTCCTGATGCGATGGTGTTGCTGAACAAAAGAACAAGACCCTGATGGAAGCAGCCAGATGCATGATGGCCTACTCGAAAGCTCCAAGGGCACTGTGGGCTGAAGCAGTAGCTACAGCCGCATACATCCAAAACAGAACAGGCAAGTCTGGTGTCCCTCACACGACACTACATGAGCTATGGTGGGGTAGAAAGCCCAATCTGTCTCACGTCAGAATCTTTGGTTGTGCAGCTTATGCACATATTCCTGATATGCTTCGAAAAAAGCTTGATGAGAAAGTTGAGCAGGGATTTCTGGTAGGTTATGACAACAATTCGTCATACTACAGAGTCTACATGCCAGACACGAACACTGTGAAAATGGTGAGAGATGTCAGATTCGATGAGACCAGGACAATGGCCAATGACGATCCTGTCAGCTATGAAGTTCTAGAGAGACAATACTATGACCTGCCGCCAATGACAGAGGGAGTAGAAGACGAACACGAAAACGAAGATTTTTGAGTCGTCTCCCAACGAGAGAAGGCAAACGACCAAAACGAAACCAACGACGGAAACAAAACCTTCTCCTGCCCTCCACGCTCCAAAGAGTACCAGAAAAGATCACCCAAGTACCCAGAAGTATAGATATCTGATCTGATGGCCTGACATCAGCAGATACATTTTAGGTCAATGTTGAACGATCACACATCTAGGGATCGCGAGATAGGCCACTCTAGGCAGCCGTCTGATAACCGCAATCATTGCTCTGGGGTGCCTTTGAGGTCATGAGCGGTCGTGAATATTCTGCGGAGTGTGAAGCCTTGCCACGCAGTGACTGCAGCCGTTGACCCCTATGGTTTGGTGCTTGGGCGGTCCTTTGGCGGTAGTCAGCAATGCCTTGGGTGGTGCCCCTTGGCGGTGGTAGCCTACGGTGCCTTGGTGGTAGCCTGTGATGCACTTTGCGGTGTGGTTGCGGTTGTGACCTGTGCAGATTTCCAGTGTATTTTTTTAGGTATTTGATCACAAGCTAGAAATGCCTTGTGGATAGAAACTTCAAGTTTCTTCAACTCCCTCTCAAAGTAGGGTAGTCTTGTGATTCCTAGGCTGGCTCTCTACCTTTCAAACAATGCCTTATCTAAGGGTTTAGTAAATATATCAGCAACCATCTGCTTGGTTGGAAAGAACATAGTTCTCAACTTGTCTTTTGAAACCATGTCTTTGATCAAGTGATACTTGATCGAATGTGCTTCGTCCTTGAATGAAACACATGATATTTTGTTAGGTGTATGGTAGAGGTATTGTCCATGTAGAGGATCAACGACTCATAAATGCTCTCTCTCAATTCTTCTAGGACTTGTTTGAGCCATGTCAATTTATTGGCCATCTTGGCAGCAGCGATGTATTCTCCTTCACAAGATGATTGTGTAGTGATAGTCTGCTTCTTACTCACCCATAGAATGGCGGCATCTACTGCTGGTGCAGCCTCTTGAAACACTCTTACAATCATCTTTCAATGATGCCTAGCTGGCATCGTTATAGGACTTGACTTGAAATTCTGTTTCGCATGAATAACAGAGTCCGTAATTCTTTGTATGTTGCAGGTATTGTAAGACTCTCTTGGCAATCTTCCAGTGTATAGGTCCTGGATTGATATTGAACTGGCTTAATCTGAACACTACATATGCAATGTCCGGTCTTGTGTTACATTAAAGAACCTATCAACCTGCTATAAGGCTTGCTAAGCATAGCTTTGCATTCTTTGTTGTTCTTCAGACAGTTTGCGTTGGTTAGCACCATGCCTGGAACCATTGGAGTGTTCACTCCTTTGCATTTATTCATCTGAAAGTCATCAATGATCCTTTGAGTATACCTTGATAGGTGTATAATCTATCGTTTTCAAGGTCTCAATCGATTTGCAATCCTAGGTAGCATCATGCTTTGCCCAAGTCTGATATCTCAATGTGCTTGGAGATTATTATTTCCAAAAAAGTCATGTGATGCATGTAACAAAGGGAAGATATCACGTACACCCTTCACGAGAGATTCATTCAAGACTACAGAACCATCTAGAGTCTTTGGGATAATTATAATGTCTATGAACATTTTTACTCATGGACCATTCATCTATGAAGACAATGCTTGTGGCCAACTACAGGCCTAATCTCTTGCTAAGAGACAAGGGTGCCTCAATACCTAGCCATGTAGTGTGACACTTATGACATATTCATGAAAGGTAGTCATCATGCAAAAAAAAATCTACATAAGATCTTAGCTCCATGTGGTTATATACTACACATAATTGTCTTGCGCATACATTTAGGTCATGTTAGATGTTAGCTCAACATGGTTTTTACTTGCAATAAGTAGTGTATAAGTTATAACAGTAAGGCACAAGAAAGTATCATCAATATAGATCCATAAAGTTCATAAACATATCATAGAAGTGGATTATGAGTCATTGTGTAATTAAATCTAAGGTAGTGTCTTGAACAGTCACACATACTACCAAGAATATATTCACATCATAACTCATACAATTATGACTCAAAAGCACGAGATGTTGACTTCAATCTAGTGATAAGCATGTTATTATGCATATAAAAAACACTATACTAGTGGACCCATGTGTGATGGGGGTGGTTCAACGTGCTAGATTTAGTTTCCTACACGTTTAAGGCTTTTGGGTAGAGTGTGGCATATTCATGTGACTATGCTATACCATCAAGAATATTACAATCATTTTATGGTTGACAATGACCAAGCATCATATATGACCATAGTAACATACAAAAAAATTCAGTTGAAATTGCATAGAGATACATATATTAGTCGTTCAAAGTTGTAAAAAATTGATATCTAGACCATACTATTAGATATGTTTTATTCACCTCTACTCATCACTCTAATGGTATTTTTGCAAACACTCTTGAGCTTTGCAAAAGTGCACTGCCTTTGGATATGCTTTGAGTTCGTTAAGGTCCAAGAATTCCACCAGGGTTCATCAATTGACACTTTTGTGCAATACATTGCGACTTTTGAAAGGGGTGTGATGACATATGATGAATCTTGAAGTTCATACACATGATGGCCTATAGTGGAAGAGGGCCACCCTATATAAATATTCCAAAAGTGTACTTCGTCAAGATAAAATCCCCTTATCAATCTCTTATGTTTGAGAAAGCATCTTATAGTTACCTTTCCACGAGGTGGAAAGGTCCCTACATGATCCATTTAGGCCTTACAAGCCTTCGACTTGATCATGGGTTTAATGTGGACCTTCATGTGTCTTCACTAAAAGCACCCTCGCACAACTTTTCTATGTGCATAGGTCAACTCTCCTGACACTCCCCACCAATGTTCGTGAAAGCCAACAAAGTATAGGAATGAAATCGACATCTTTTTTTAAAACCTGACATTATAAAAATTTTATGATTTTTTATATAGGTAAATAAACTCTTTTATGATTAGCAATCCTCAACCGAGAAGCTTTAAAACATGCAAGATAACTTCAAAAAGGTTTCACTAACACTCCTCCCCACCAAGGTCTCGACCCATATTATGTCAGGTTTCCTCAAGGAAAGCTGTAGACCTTGGGTATCACTGAAGGAAATCTCTAGGATGTCCCAAGGAGGCAAGTAGAAGCTATATTATGTTAAGGAAGGCTATAGACCTTGGGTTGCTCATGCATGGAAGTGACTCCCACTTTTCCATTCACAATTGGATTCAATTAATCTGGACTAAATATAAGATCAGAAAATTCAGGTATATTTCTTGAGCTGTGTCTCGAAGCCGCCGGACGGTCATTTCGGACGGTCATTTAACGCGTGAACGTGGGCACTACTTACTAGTT
The DNA here is from genome assembly GCA_029204225.1 of Diphasiastrum complanatum. Classification (NCBI taxonomy): domain Eukaryota; kingdom Viridiplantae; phylum Streptophyta; class Lycopodiopsida; order Lycopodiales; family Lycopodiaceae; genus Diphasiastrum; species Diphasiastrum complanatum. The sequence goes on along the minus strand of CM055106.1, from coordinate 12,307,050 downwards.
TCACCACGACCACTCGTGGCGCCTATGTCGTTGAACCGTTCTGGGTTTTGTTTGTAGCTGCAGCGAAAATGCTCCAGCTCTGATCAGTTGCTTATATTTCACAATCTGTGTCAGCGTTCCTGCTACTTTGATCTGCCTTTATTGCTGCTTCATTCTCACCAAAGAGTATGTGCTTGCAACAAAAGGTATAAGGTTGTGGGATGATAAACGGTCCTGATCAAGATTAGAACAGAATCCTTCTTCCAGTATAGGAGTTTAGGATCTTGCTGTTCTAGCATTCATTGGTGATCTATCTGTTAATTTTGTAAGTTGTGGGATCGAGGGCTGAGCTTGTTAGGCAAATTTTGTTGCTTGTTGGGCTCTTGAGAGCCGAATCCTGATCTATTGCCAAATTGTATTGGTAAATTTGTGGTAGTGACTGTGTTCGGCTAGATAGGTCGAATCAATTCAACTAGGAGGCTGGTGAAGCTTGTCTTTCCTTATGACGACATTTCTGGATATATTCATGAGACTGGCAGTCATTTGGCTGTCATGCCAGTGCGTTTTGCATGTTGATGCCACCACTAGGAATTTGGGTGTCAACTATCGGTTTCCAGTTGAATTCCATCATCCTCATTTGAAATTTGATTTCTACAGCAAATCATGCCCGCAGTTGCAACGAATCGTCAAGGAGACGGTTGCTTTCTACAGCTCGCAGGATCCAACAACGCCGGCCCCTCTGCTGCGATTACTGTTTCATGACTGTTTTGTGCAGGGCTGCGATGCCTCTGTGCTCTTAAACTCTACCAAAACGAATGTGGCTGAGAAGGATGCAGCTATCAATTTCAGCCTGAGCAATTTCTTCATCATCGATGAAATAAAACAGAAGCTAGAAAAAGCCTGTCCCGGGACTGTTTCATGCGCTGATGTGCTCGCAGTAACTGCAGTCTACTCGATCAAACAGGTAAGGGCTTCTGGCTTCTTCACCAGACCACAAGATCAACGTTCTTATAACGCAAGGCTTTGCTTTCATGAGATTAAAAAATGAATTCAGCTCAGCAGTTCGTCATTTTTGCAGGCAGGAGGACCTCTCTACCCCATTGAGCTCGGGCGTAGGGATGCCTTAACATCATATGCCGCATCTTCTCAGCTTGATTTGCCAGCTTTCCATCTAAACGTTTCCGGGCTTCTTCAAAATTTTGATAACGTAGGGCTTGATATCGTGGACTTAGTTGCCCTCTCTGGTAAGTTGCTGAAGTCACTTTAGCTTTGCGATAACCATAATCGTGCAAATATAGAGAGCGAGCGAGCGAGAGAGAGAATTGCTCTTTGTAAAGCAGCTAATTACTTTCTACACTGAATTTTAATCAGGTGGGCATACGATTGGTCAAGCCCATTGCTCAAGCATATCAGATCGCCTTTATCCAGTAGTTGATCCCCAGTATCAGAAGAAATTTGGCGCACAGCTTTTAAGCAACTGCACTGACGGTGGAGTCCTCCATGCTCCCAATTTCGACTCCAATGTTCAATTCTTCAATGATCAGGCTACGCCACTTATTTTCGACAATCAGTACTACAAGGATCTGGAGGTTAAACTGGGACTCTTTACATCAGATAAGAGCCTTTTCAACGATCCGCGAACGACCGAACTAGTTAAATATTACGCATCCAACGAAGATGCTTTCTTCAAGCAGTTTGGTATTTCGCTCAGAAAGATGGCCAGTACCAATGTTCTCACAGGCACGAAGGGCCAGATTAGAAAGCTGTGTTGGGTTCGAAATTCGGGCAATGCAGATCCTGCCTTCGACCCAGAATTGTGAAGATTTAGTTACTACAGTACTACATCTACGGATCTGACTTTTATTCTTTCCCAAATTGTTTTGATTTATCCGAGCTGCCTGATTCTTCAAAAAGATCATTATTCAGTTTCCATAAAATGAGTTTGGACGATGAAATAATTGAAACTCCATCAGATTACCCTTATAGGCACGCATCTCAGTTACAATTGCTTTCTTTGCAATAAATCTGTTAAACGGAATGCAAAACAGAACATTTTTCTTATCTTTAATCCAATTGTAAATCAGCAATTTTTTATTCTGGAAAAATAACACACAAAATTCTCAAATTGCCCCTACGAAATGTTGTTCTCCGACATCTTTTCAAGTTTCTGACAGGTACCAGCCAAAAGCTTTGGTTAGTATTTCGACTGTTGAAGAACAGATACGGTCTCTGTGTTAATAAGATAAATCATAAATATCTTTGTTCATGCTTCAATTTTTGAACAGTTGTTTCAAGCATATGACTCTCTATTCAAATTTCAAATACACACACAATTTGAAGGACACCCCAAATGCAAACAAACACCAATAAAAATTCATGCTACAGATGCCAATTAAATTTGTCCAAAATTCACGAGTACTGCAATTAGTGAGAATTTGATATGTCATAGCCTTCAGTTATGACAACTTCCGGGTAGTGATGGATTACGGATCTGATTGAAATATTGAACAATGAAGCACCTAATCTTACAATTAAAGAGCGAATGCATTGCCTTGCGATCACTTCTATCTTATCATTCATTAATCATATCATTACCGTGCAAGTTAATGGTCAAGAGGCAAGTTCTTACTTCTTACCCACATTTACTTTGCACACATTAGCCTTGCTTCTAAAACGAGGATACCGTAATGGAGGGACAGTTTTTGGCCTGTCTAAAAATAAATTCCTGATAAAAGCAGCAGCACTCACTTTGCTGACTCCTTCCTGACTGAAAACAAAACTTTTCAGGAACATTTAAAACTAAGGAACTTAGAAAAGGGGCCTTGGAGAATTCACAAATTGAAATTGAATTTGACCATTTCTTTGAAATCCATGAATTGTTTGCTCACAAAAAAAAAAAAAAAACCGTTGAAAATTTAAGACAAAAAATTTTAAGATCACTCTTATGAAAAATGTGCTCGTCATAAAAAGAAGTCGTTAAAGATTTTGTTTTTCCTTTGTAATTAAAAATATATATAAATATAATCCAAAGAAAGGAAAAAAAGGATTTATTGTGGGCGCAGGAGATGATGGGACGCGGCTTGGTGTGGTGGAGAGGGAATATTTTAGTGAATTTTTTTTTTTAGTGTAAAATTGGCGAAACTTTAAAATGAAAGAACTGAAATTTTTTTACAAAGAGACAAAACTTCAAAAATGAGAGATTGAAGTGATTCTCTCCCAAAATCCTATTAAAATTAAAATTGAACCTTTTCACAAGAATTGGCATATCTTTGTCCAAACTGGCTAGAAATTGGCTGAGATCCAAGCTAAGACAAAGATCTACAATCCTATAAAATTCTAATTACAAAATTAGCCAAAAGTTCAACAAGAAATAGAGAAAAACAGCCTGCAAAAACTATTGCTAACTAAAATTGGATTGAAATCATTAAAATGGCCATAATTCGGACATTATAGATCCAAATCAAAAAAATTCAGTACCTCTAGAAAGCTTAGAGAGAGAACTAATGATTTAAAATAAGAGACTACATAAAAAATGAAAATTACTTGGTAAAAAATGGAACCAAAACATTTTGACAATTGATTAAACAAGAAAACTAGTAGGAAAAACTCTACCAAACTTAAAGAAAACCACTAAATCTAATGGGAAAAGGATCTAATTCTCTTATACTAAAATGATAATGTGCCAGTCTTAGCATCAAAACATCTAATTTATTCATAAACATCAAATGAGCATGAAAAGACAAAAAAATCAAGATATCATTATTCATCATTAATGGTCATTCTCAAAATAGGGCCTGAATATAGAGCATGATCTAAGCTCTGATGTGATTTTAGGCACATGAACCACCATTTCCATCAAGAAAGCTCTCAAAGAGAAGCTCCAAGATCACTTAGAAACCAAATTTCAAAAATGAACAATAGCTTCCAAATTTAGCACAACCTCAACTATTTATAGTGGTCATTTCTATCTCTACTATAAGTTTGGGACCTTATTTAGCTAAATTGGGCCTTACAACCATTATTACAATTCCGCTATTCACAAATATAGCGAGGTTCTTCGAGCCACTTTATTAACAGTCATATTGGCTAAATATAATTTAATTTAGCTCCATGGCTATATTTGGCATTGCATTTTAGTAAGCTCATGGGCTAACTACATGCAGCACGTGACAACTCAACCAGTCAAACTCTAATCTCTCGAGAGAAGTGATGGACGAAGAGTATGCCTCTCTGATCAAGAACCAAACATAGTCAATTGTCGAATTGCCTACCAATAGAAAGCTAGTTGATTGCAAATGGGTCTTTAAGGTCAAATACAAATCTGACGGGAGTATCGATCACAAGAAAGCTCTACTAGTAGCACGAGAATTTTCTCAAATCTCAAACATTGACTACAATGAGACTTTCAGTCTTGTAGTCAAGCATTCCATCGTATGCTGCTATGACCAACCTTGAGGTACATCATCTTATCTAGATTGAGTGATTGAAGAAGACATCTACATGATGCACAACCCAAGGAATACGTTCTCAACGGTAAGGAGAATTATGTATGTAAACTCCATAAGGCACTTTATGGCTTGAAGCTGTTGGATTTATCTCCTCTACTCTCCTAAATCCTATGTTAATCTGCCTCCATTTATGTTGCTGCATTTTTTACTTGTGTTGTCCCACAGCCTGCATATTTAAACTGTTTGTTGCAACAGTATGCATATTTACATGTAAAATTAGACAGGACGAAAAAAGCAACACTGCATTTTTACACGCAATCTATGATAGGCAAAAAAATGCGACAATTGCACAGTCTGCATAAATACAAGTAAATTTAAATAGGCAAAAAATGTGACACTGCATTTTTACATGCAATTTATGACAGGCGAAAAATGCGACAATGCGATAGTTTGCATAAATACAAGTAAACTTGAATAGGCAAAAAAGCCAACAATGCGACAGTCTGCATTTTTACTCACAATTTATGACAGGCGAAAAATGTGACAAAGTGTCGCAATTTTCGCATTTTCACCAGCGTCAATTTTAGCAAAGCCCAACGTCGCGGCCTCCTCACGCTCGTTCTATGCACTACAATCATATTTGACAACAACAACAACCACCCACGATCTCCTACAAACGGCACAACCACTTTTGTACCTTCTTCATCTTGCACACCTGTAAAATTTGTGTATATAGTGAATACATTTTCTATATTCATGTGAGTGAACAAAACATGATTCGTAACATGTGAGACAGACATTGTAGATGCTTTCATGCATGGATTCTTCCTTTCAGACAGATTGTCAGTAATAGGTTCATAACCTTCACAGATTATGATTAGCTTTGTGAAACACGTGGTTACGTCCGCTATTGTTTTGTGCTCACCTGCATTATTGACTTGTATATTTCGTTATACTTAATTTGATTACATCTTTGTTTGGTCCTGCGTTCAGATTCGTGTCAATGTTGCAATGCTTTTCCATGTTATGTCTGACTATCTAATTGATTTGTCTGGTTGTCTGCTCATCGCTTCCACTACCATCGCGCATTAGAAGCTCTAAAATTATTATGTTCTTGTGTTCGTCTACTAAGTCACCAATAGTGCACGCACCTAGAGAATTGAACAAACTGATTCTCCAATTTCTCCACCATGGCTATTAGAGCCAAAGATTTCAAAACCTATCTGATTCTTTAAGTGATTTCATTTCAGAGCTATTTCTATAGCCTGGTAAGCTTCCACAGAAACAAGACTTTTCTACCTCTTAGTCAGGCGCTCAGGTACTTCTATTCAAGCAAATAAAAGTTTACTTTGGCATTATAGACTTGGTCACTTGAATCATGCTTCTGTACAACAAATGTCTAAACATTCTATTGTTCTTGATCTAGACTATCCGCTTTTCAGGAAAAAGCCGACACTGTCGCTTTTTGGAAAAAAGCGAAAAAATCGACATTGCCGTTGAAGTGTCATTTTTTTGGAAAAAAAGCCGACATTGTCGCTTTTTGGGAAAAGTCGACACTCATTTTTTGGGAAAAGCCGACACTATGTAAAATATAGTTCATTTCTGCAGACTATAACGACACTTAGAGTATTTTTGTAGACTGTTGCGACACCTAGTGTATTTCTACAGACTATTCAAAAAGTAATGTAAATATGCAGACTTGTTCTAAATGCTAGTTCTTGGAAGTCCTTGAAGATGGCCAAATATTCAATGACTTCAAGTGATTGAACTTAACATCTGAACTCAAATTATGATAGGAATGGTTACTCTTTGCTGGAGATCAGCCGAAAGCCCGTTGTAGACATGTGATTCCTGCAAGTATCAGATGAGCAGACGTAGAACCAAAGTTGGTTTCACCTGACCCTAGATTAACGATCAATAAGCGTGCAGGAAGAATCATGAAATAGAAAATTAGTCATTCACCAAGGATACAACTGTGGGCTTAATTTCCAAAACACATTCATGATAACATGTGTCTTAGACAACCATAGTTTCAAAATTTGAAGGTGTCAAGGACAACCATGATTTTGCACTTCGACTCAATCGATAATACATAAGAAGAACAAGGAGAAAATGATTCACTCTTAGAAAGTAAAAACAACAATAATCATTCACACATTATACAATGGTAAGCAACAAAATTTGTAGTGCTCCTACATTATAAAGGACCAAAACAAAACTTATTTTGAAAGGGCATCAAAGTGTCTTAGGAATTCACCATGGATTCCTAGCTTGCGACTTCTATTTGTTTGTGAGTATTGTTTATATCAAAAATCATATGATGCAAGCACACTGGTATACGTACACTTGAGAAAGGCTATCAAATAATCCAAGTTTGGTTCTCGTTAGCAAATAAGCGACCCTTAAACTATATCATCATCTGCCCTTGCAACTAGCCAAGGTGAGCATTTACATGGAGCCATCTTGGTCCTAGGTGCTTGAGAACGTTGAGCTCCAAAAAAGTTTTGTTCATGTGAGCATTTTGGTCCTAGATGCTTGCGGATGTTGAGCTCCAAGAATTGTAGTGAAGCTTGAGAAGTAGCTCAACTCACCCACAAGTTTGAGGCCCAACTCGACTTATCTAACATTCTCACTTGGTGTTGGAATTTCCATGCCAAAGTTTTCAAAGGTCGATTTTAATAATAACAAAAAAACTAGAAAGTGTATTATGTGATAGAAGGTGCCTTAGAGCACTTCCTCATGGATAGAATCAGTAAACCCTAAACCACCAATCACTGGAATAGAGAACTTGGTCTGGTCTAAGTCTCAGCTCCATGGGGACCTGCTCTTATGCCCTAAACGGTACTAAGGGGAGGTGCAAAAGGTCCTCCCTACCATGAAATTTGAGCATTGCACTTTGAGATTCAAAGCTTTTTTGGCCCAAATTTGGACATTATTTTTTTTCTAAAAATCAAATTTGGATATAAACTATAATATAACTAGGGAGTGTGGCAAGCCACTTGTCCCTACCTTAAGTTGGTATTTTATTTCATTTTACATGTGTTAGATGTAAATGTAACACAAAAAGAAATTGTCTATTTTTATTAACAAAAGATGGGAACATAGTACAATAAATTGCATGTCGGAAGTGTGAATGTTAGAAGGTGGTTTGAAAGTTATTGTTTGATGCAAGTCACCAGGTAGGGTAGTTGCAAGTTGCCCTAGTTCTTTCCAAGAATGCGATGACAGTAATGCATGTTGAGTTTCATGAGAAGCAACAATACTTCCAACAATAGAAACCCAACGAAGGAGGCTTACATGATATTTGGATCACTGTATAGGTAATAATAAATTGGTGAGTGGTCACTCCAATAACAATGCGTGACTCCATAAAACCTTTTTGAGTTCTGTACATGTGCATTTGTCCATATATGATCTAACTCGCTTCCAAACAATGTTGTTGTTGTGATAGTTTGTTGAAAACCATGTTTTTGCATGAATGTCGTAAGATGGTTGGCATGATTGTCGCAAGCAAGCATATTGATATTGAAGTCTCCAAGAGAGTTAGTTTTCACAATTTAATAATTACTATTTAGATTGCAAGAAAGAGATATCCATTGAAGTTTGAAGGGTAAAAGTACCATTTTTGAAGCCCATAAAGTTAAAGTGAAGGAAGAAAGCAACCTTGAGTTGAACTTTTCATAAAATATCGACCAAAGAGAGAAATTATCTAATATCAAAAGATCTCTGATATATCTGTTTGCAGCAATGAGAAATCTTAGAAGTATTTTCACATGAATAAAATTTCATCATCAACCGCACAAAGTTGACATACACCTCAAAGTATACTATGTGAGAGCTTTGGCAGAGAAAAACATAGGCAAATCACTTCGTTACCATTGATATATGCCAATTGAGGTATAATATGATAAGCAAACCCCAAACTTTTTAGAACATGAGAGATTCCATAGATAATGAGTTTTAGCTATGAGGCACTCCCTTTTCGAAGACAAAACTATTGACGGCTTTTTTAGATCCCTTCCTTCCCACTCCATGCAATCTTATCATTTGTGTCATTTGTGTCTTAGACTATCATGAAGAAGATTATTTGAGACTTTCTGATAACATTCTTGATTGATACTTGGTGAATTTCACCTAACAGTTAACAAGAACAAGCTCACTTTTATATTTTCAATGGTAATATGCAAGGGAAGCTCCCTAAGATCCTGCTTACAAGACAAAACACAATGGAAAACACACTATGGAGCAACCACCCAACCAAGTATAAGCAACCAATCAACTCTAAAAGCCTCACCCCCAAGCCAAGGAATATGAAGCATGAAGGTAGAGTGAAACCCTGAGAATGAATCAATGACCACAATGAGGAGTAGGGCGAGTTTGGCCTCTTCTTATAGAGCCATGAGCCAGCTGTGAACAATGCAAGGCCCTAACTCTCCTATACATAGATTCTTCCATAATAGAGTCTCTATGCATAGATCCTCTATTCATAGAATTGCTATTGATAACTCTACACATGCCTTGACTGTCCCAAACCTTGTCTAAACTCCATTTAGCGTGTTCTGGGCCTCACAAGGATATTAGTTACTTTCGGGTCACATCCAGTATGACGACGTGGCATAACTAACAACTTGATTTACTGGAGTACCGTGTATCCATGACTAGGAGTATACTGAATTCTACTTACTGGTCATGGACATAACATAATCCATGAGATTTTCTTTCTATATATGCCTTGGCCACAAATGTTTAGCTTGAATCTGCTCTCACAACCAATAGATGATGCATGCAATGAAAAATAAATGTTATAGCTCATAGGCCTCATGTTAGTGAGCCAAATTTCACTTCCAAGTTCACAATCAAGAATTTGCATGAAGGTTTTCAAGTGCCACCCTTTGAGTCTATGAAGGTTTGACGATCAGTGGACTCACAAGGGCCTACAATACAACTCTTCCTAACCAAGTCACTAGAAATGTTTAACCCAAGATTTGATTGTGGGATAGGATTTCAACTTTGTAGGGATAGTTGGCTCAATAATCAGTTTTCTAAGACCAATAGCAATGAATCATTGTGAGCTTCTATCATCTCATCTTCACATGGGTGAAGAGCCTTTTTCCCCTGAATAAAAATATTCGTAACGTAGAGAAGCAAAAAGTCATTGGTTTTTAAAGCCTTTATGATGGCTATGTGATGGAGATAATCCTGTTATACATGCTTATTCACGATCTTGAAATGTGAATGTCTAAGGATTTGCCACCTATTTGCACAAAATATAGGATCTAGAGAAGTTTACAAGAACAATGTCAAAATTTGTTGTACTTATTTGTTTCTAAGGACAATGTCCCTAATGGACCTGCAACTGATTACAATCTGATTAACTATACTGGCCTTTGTTATGCAACATACGTAGTAGTGTCTACATTGCGGATGTTAACCTATTCTAGGGATCTTCATAACACGAGAGTTGCACTTCAACTTTCTTTCTTTCCAAAATCTGCTCAGTGGCATTTAGATCTATAACTGCTGCTAATTCTAGTATACCCCAAATCAATCAACCACATGTCCTTTTGAGGCCCAACATAGTCAATAATACCTACAAAAGGTGTACACGTCAATCCCATATAGCTTCAGATATCATGATACCAGATGTGCATTTTAAAGCTAAAAGCATTTTGTGTATTTGATGTATAAGCAACAGTACACTATACGAGGTTGCACATCTTGAGTGCAGTTGAGCTCTGTGGCGGAATCCAGCGGTTTAATTAGCCTCATTGCTTCTCGGAAGAACGAACAAGAAATGACAAAGAGAAATATGTAAGAAACTCCAAGGCTTTTGTAGGAGAAGATGGACCATGATAAGCTACCAAACTAGCTGCCAATTCTCTCTGTTTTCATGGGCATGAACATCAAAGCCATCAACCTAAACTGGTTGGTAGGTCAAATACCTAGTCTGCTACTCTGAAATAAGATACTAGTAATTCATGCATCAGATGTCGAGACTGGATAAAACACTTGGAATATAGATTCAAACAAGGTATCTCAAGCATCATCGAATAATAATGTAGCCTTTCACAGAGATGCAGAAGCGAACTAACTTCTCTCCCAGAAGCAGGGGGCTTCTAGTTGATGGGATCAGAACCATAGGTGGCATAAGCATCCGCCATAGCAAAGGCATTGCTAATGAGCAGTATGACTGAATGTACTTGTGTCATAGCCTGATTAATAGAGTCCATCGTATTGACATAAGTCAAGGATGAATTGCAATCGTTCTGATAAGTGAGAGCAACACTTAGCCATGCTTGAATGTCAATCACATTAGTTGTTACATTTGCGTTCATGTACTCCTGCAACCAATTCAACGAATAGCTTAGTGAACGTTCCAAAAACACAGTCTTCCAACTCCTCAGTAAGAACATGATATCCATTAAGCAGCAACAACAAAATGATAACCAGCACATGTGAACTATAATCGAGAAGTCTATGATGAAAGAAGAATAAGATGAGACACGCCTTTAAAGCTCGCAACTACGATCAAACATTGATATAATAGCGTTGAAAAGTACAACAATAGCCGCGAACAAAGTGCACACTGCCGTCCACTAATTTTCTTGATGAGTAAAAGCAACAAGTCTCTAAAAAACTTCCTCCTGTCCCGAATGACAAATGGCAGGCCAAAATAATCTAACACAACCAAAAATCCAAACGCAACAAAGGAAATCTTAATAAACAAGCAAAACCGGGTGAAAATATATTCCATCTTCTCGTCAAATTCACGGAGGATTATTCAACTCCATATCTTTATCAAATCTACAAAAGATTAAACCAGAAAAGCTCAAAAGTAGCAGCAGTGAATCAGATCTTCAGGCTGGCCTTGATCAAGACCAAATTTTGAAGTACAATATAATGTTTACGTTGTGATTCATACAACAAAATCTGCGATTGAAGTAATCCATACCAGATCTTGAAGGCCCTACAGGAGCTAGAGACGAAGACCACAGCTCAAAACAAACATTCCGAAAAGCTGAAATAGTATATTCACAAAGAGGGGTTTTTAAAATCCCCCAAATTAGACTAAATTAGATGATAATTTTTGGCCATTATTGATAGCTTGTGGGAAGTAAAGGTTAGTGTCGAAGAGATCGACATCAGAAACTTGAATTTTGCAGACACATCATTTCATTGATAAGGTTCTCCATGTAACTGAGGAGCACAATGAGAGCTTCTTGTTAAAGCATCGTGATCGGATACATAGGTATGTCTCTCTACCACTTTCTACCTTCCTCCATACCTCTCCGGTAGGAACCTATGAATCGATCATTGCTGTTTTGGGAAGAGAGAGCGTGTCATCACACCGCAAGTCCATGCAAGGTTGTGAATGCATGCAAGAAGGCACGAGAGCATCCACCCGACTAGCATGGACAGAGACAGCAAATAAACATTTATCCTAAAAACAAATTTACCCTATTAATTTAGTAAAACTACGTTTAGCTTTTAGTTAGCTATTTTTTAAATACTCGGCAACTTTACAAACAAGTATAAATATGAAAAAAAGTAAAAAAATAAGCACCTCAAATTTTTGTTGTGTTTATTATGTGCCCTTGCCTGGGAGGGCCAACAAAAATCAATGATCATATAAACCTTAAGATGAAAGTGAAAGCTTTTTATATTATTAACTGAAAGGTGTAAAAATTGGATTTCTAACCCGTCAATTGACTCCTCACTTGACAGTGGACGTCAAATTGCAACGCTGCGACTCTTACCCATCAAAATTAGCATGATCGTACTGTCCTGGTCCTATTCACGTCCTCCACGTGGCTCGGTTGAAGTGCTACAACCGCCAAAAACTAATATAAAAAGAGGCGACGTCCACGTCAACTGTCAACTCCAAATTGAACTGCGGGCGTCATGATTGCCGTGACGCGTCACGGATGTACCGCTCCTCTCCAGTCTGTCCACTCTTCCGCTTCCACGTGGCAATAATGACACCGCTCGTATTCCGCCGCAGAATATCGAACGATGCACACCGTTCGATCTTCATATCAACGTCCAGATCTCGTCACGTGTTTCACGTGGCAAGTATACCACCTGGCAAAAATCCAAGTGGTTGGCCGCAAAAAACTTAGCGCGACCAAGTTCTCGACAAAACAGACTGAAAGCAATTCGAGCATTTTCGCTTAACCCCCATTTTCGCCCTCTCCATTTGAATCCTTATCAGTTTTGGTGGATCGAAACATTAGTTCGAGAATCCGAAGCTGGTTTCATCCGCTGGAGGGAGAAGAGAGGGCGAGAGAGAGCAATGGATTAATTCTGGCTGGTTTTTGCAAGATATGGTAGTCATGGCATCATCATCTGTTGTAGCAGTTTCGCTGAACTGGAAGGCAAGCATGGAAACAGCAGCCACTCCTCCTCTGGATGCGCTTTTGTTTGATACATCACACTGTCAAGCATGTCTGTCCGTGAAGCTTCTTCCGTTCGATGTGAGTGATCTGCGTTTTTTAAGTGATTTGTCAGTTTTTAAATATGTGTCAGCTCAAATTGGACCATGGACACTTGAGGACTTTCTTATCTAGAGTAGTATTCAAATTTTTCCTTAGCAATCTGAATGGTTGTGATTTTGTTGCCCCGACAACACTCATGAAAATATTTCGGCAAGATTTTTGCGACCCATATTAAGCTTGATATTTTGCTTCCTGTTGCAGCGTTTGAATATTTTATGCATTATTTTCCAAATTACAACATTGACATTTGTTATTAAAGGGTGGGCTGACGGTTTCATCAGGCATGGATGAAAAGTCAATATGTTAGAAGCAAAGAAACGATGAACCACTGACGAGAGCCAAAGTGAGACAATCATTGCACTTTATTCATTTTTTGCATTTCTATAAATACAACGTAAAGCAGTATGTCATGATCTAAAAAACTGCTGCATCAAGGAAATTCAAGAACTGATTGTCCCCTTTTCAAATGTCCAAACCATATTGATGGGCGCATTGTCAGTTGCACTATGAAATGGAGTATCCGAGCTTACCAACAATCTCTCTAATTATTCATAGTTGGATCCTTCTTATATTTTGATCACGGGAATGGACTTTCTTAAGAATTGAATCCATACTGAAAGCGAAGTTTGAATTGTGATCTATGCCTTCGTTATAACACTTCCAAGTGTAATTGTACCTCTTGAGCTGTATGCCAAGAAAAATGATGTTTCAAACCAATGGGTTTGCTGCGTTTATGGGATGCCCATCCCTATTGAGAAAGATGCATGTATGATTATTGTGGTAAAGTACCATTTTTCATCGTCTTGTACCCATTTTATTCACTAGATTTTGTATCCAAATATACTCATTTTGGAGCTTGATAAATTACCACATCTTCAACCTCAGTTGAGGGCAGGGCAGTTGCCGGTTGCATGTTGCTTGGACAGGGCAGTGCCCTAGCTCATTGCTGCCCTGCGAAGGTGAAGACATAACCGCATGCTGATTTTCTATCATCAATATTTTTGCCCAACCTGGATCCACAAATCTAATTTGTAAAGCTCTTGCACTAGTGTTCCTTTTGAGTATCTTCATTTCCGTTTTGATGGCTCCCATTGTTCAATGCTTGGGTCCACTAAGAATTGCCTCAATATAGTTATTGATGTGGCTCTACCTAGCCTTGCACAGATCATAGCGCATGTCAAGGATTTGACTAGTTATTGATATGGCTTCCCCCACTATGTCATGTTTTGGGGTCGAATGGATGTTTGCTCAGATTGCCATAAGAATGTAAGGATGCCACCATGTTTCCACTGCATGATTTTGAAAGAATATGAGTGCCACAAAGGATTGCTCATACCACCATAGAGGTGTTTTGAAAAAAGGCATTAGTAGGAACAACAAGAATTCAATTCAATAGAACAAATGCTATGGCAAGGAGAACATTGCTACTATGAATAGAGAATACTACTATATAAAGGAACCAAGGAACAATGTACCATAACCATGCATGAAGAGCACCACCTTACATGTTGCAACGTTTAAGGAAATCCCAAGCTGTATAAACGTGTTGAAAATCCCCACCAAGAACTAGAACAACTGCAACCCAAACTAGACGAATGATCCAAGAATGCTAAAGGAAGGCATTCGATTAGAGGCATGAGAGAGCAGCAACCAAAGGATTTCTAAGGCCACAAACACAATTTTAATAGAACCTTGCAAATCAAAAAAGAAAATATTCCAAGTTGACAAAAGTTTGACTTTGCAAGAACTTCACAGCTAGGATAGAAAATGGGTTTTAGGAATCATAGAATAATAGAAAACAACTAGATCCAACTACATATGTAATAGGAAACTTCTATACATGAAAAGCAAAATCATACTTCATCTTTAAAAAAAAAAAAGTGAATTCAAAATACTCTTTGTTTACTTCACGCATGGGGCTCTCAGTTCCAGGTATCCAGTATGCTTGGCACCTCCAGCATGATCCGAAGGTATTATTTGTCAAATTCAAAACTATGGACGACCGACAGACAGTTCTTTGTGCGCGTCGTACTCTCCGAGGCTCTCAGATTTACATAGATGATGACCTTACTTACTGCCAATGGTTACAGCGTAAAACTATTATTCAGGAGGCAAGGACAAAACAACAACGGGTGGTATAAATGGCAACCCTCGCTTTTTCTCCAAGTGTCAATAGGAAGTTGGGGTACTCGGGCATGGGAGCAGCCCGATAGCCCTCAGTAGGAAGACCCTGGAATCTTAAGTTGAGCTTTTTGTCATGCCGACGTTGTTGTTCTGCCAAGACCCCGTTGTACTGTGGTGTCTAAGGAGGGTGCTACAGAAGATGAAGAGGTGGTAGATGATCTCAGGGTAGAAGCCCATGATTTGGTCTCATGTACTTCTTGCTCGAGTGTAGGTACTTTCTGTAAATGTTCCACTGTCTCATGAAGCCGCTGTTCAAGAACGAGCAATGCACTCAACAGTGTCATGTATCTGGCGCTCAAGTAGGGGAAGCTTACTCATGGATGCCTTAGTATCCTCAACAACACGGGAGATATTAGGGATGATGTCCCTCTGCAAAGCACTAAGCGCAGCACGAAGAGAAGCAATTTCAGCTTGTTGAGCGTCAATCGTGGCAGTCTTAGTAAGCAAATCCGCACTTAGGTCATTGAGTTGTGAAAAAAAAGCGACAAATTGCTTAGAAATGTACTCATTCAACGAGGAGATGTTCTCAGGAGTGGTGTGCCGCGTGTAGGTGTGGCATGTGTCTCCCATAGCAGCTGAGGACGAAGCAGCAACCTGTGGCGGTGGAGCGCTGACAGAATCGGTAGGCATGGTGGATGCAATTTCCAAAGTACGAAGACGTTTGCGAGAGCCTGTAGACATAAACTTCTTAGCATGCTTTGTGCGCAAGACAAAGCCTGGAGGAAGGCGAAGTGAAGCTGTAGGATGATTTGAAGGAGATAGATGAGAGAGGAAGCAAAACCCTAATCAAGCAGTTTTACGAAAATGAGCGTAACTTTGTCATATGAAGTCCGATTGATCCGAAAATTGATTCAGATTGAAGGTAAGACAGAGCACTACGCAGTCGTCAGACTGTACTTGCAGTACGGTACAGATCCGTATGTACTGTACGGATTTTACAGACTGCGAAAATTTTGAGATTAGGAAAAATCAAATTTTCAAAACTCAAACTGTTGAGGATCTATTGCAAAAGGATAGCAGCAATGAAATCTTGAGAAACAAGCTTAGAGTAGCTAAAAGTGATGGAAGAAAGTGTCATGCACAAAAAGGTAGATCTAGCCACAAAGAAAGCTAGAAAGAAGTGAGAGTTTCGTGGAGATGGAAGCAGTGAGGAGATGATGGCTGCGTGGAGATGGAGAAGGTGATGGAGATGGAAGCATGGAGATGGTGATGGAGAGAGAGAGAGAGAGAGAGAGAGAGAGAGAGAGAGAGAGAGAGAGAGACTTCAAGGTTTTTTCGAGTGTTTAATTGTAAATTGTAATATGTATGGTGTACCGTGTGACATTAATGTTTTGAGTGACGAGTAACATTGATCAATCTTTCTACTCATTTATGGAAGTGGTAGTTACAAGCTAATGTCACAAATGATATCAGATAGATCATAGCTAAAACTGCGAGCAATAGATGGATCAAGAACCCTAAATCACAAGCGACAGGTATTGTCAGGTAACAAGACTCAGGAGTTGCACGTCAGGATTCAAATTTCACTATCGATTAATCATGAATTATAATGTGTATGTTACCCATTAACAGTAAGAAAGCACTTCTTTTTGACATAAGCGAAGGGTAGAAACTAAGGTAGGGGGGGGGGAAACCCTAAAACCGATTCGTCGGTTCGAACCTGGAGAAGTCGATTCTTTCCCGATTCAAACCCGATTCAAAAACGGTTCGAAAAGGCGATTCGAAAGGTACCATTAAACATTGTGGTGAAATTCTATATGTTGGGAAACTAATTATGTACTTGTTAATGTCTGTCTTGTTTAAGTGACTTAATCTACTTTTGTTATATTTGAATCATTAACTACAAGTCATGTTAGGGCTTAAGCTATGAATCAATATCATTTATTAAGGGCAAAGTCATTGGAGTTTAAAATCGAGGTCGTGGAATATTTCCTAGAGCTTGAGGTGCTACTAAATGTCAAGTTAGGATAGGCCCAAGTTAATAATTAATGTGGTTGATTGGGCAAAGTCATTGAAATTTAAAATGAAGGTGGTGGTATAATTCCTAGATCATGGTGCTAGTTCAAATGGTAGGGTGGTTGTAGATCAAAGTCAACAAATTGAGCCATTGGGAGTTAATGACATTTAGCACCTAGGAATCATAGTCCGATAAGCAATGTAGAAATTGTCTAGGAGTCCTCTCTCTAATAGGTAGGGTCACAACTTTTTAAGTAAGTTGGTTGAGGGTTTAAGGTGGAGTATGATGGTATGACTCATTGCATCACACGTGTGTACATGATGATCTTTGTACATTGTCTATGTAATTAATAAAGTTTTTTCCTTGAATTATTTTCTTATGAGGGTTTGTTGACACGTTCTTTGCATTGGCGATAAGTATCTATCCCGATTCATGGTCCTTGGTAAAGATCTTGATGCTTGTACAATAGTCTCTTTATCGAGTCCAATAAGATCTAGACCTATCTCGCGTGTGATCAAAATTCCCAATGGTATAATACCACAATCCATCCTACAAGAGGATGCCTATAGCCTAGATCTGTTGAGAGCCCTTGCATTAGTTCATGGCACAATTAATTAGCACACTTATGAACCAAGCACTTTCCTACATGGGCACAACTCAAGCCACATTCGACAATTGCTCACAGGATAGACTTACTTTCTATGCAATTCCATGCTAAAGATCCTATGACTGCTCTTACTTCCAAACTTCAACTATAGTCTATCCTCCTTGATTTTTCCTCTAGACATGGTTAAAATTGAACAACCCAAGTCATCCAAGGATGTAACATGTCATTCCATGTCTAGTATGTAGACTTTGATATCTATTGAATGGGTCATGGATCTATCAGTTGGTAACTTCGAGTGAAAAAACTTAGGTTGTTGGGCTAAGGGTTGCACATAGCCTCCTAGTGCACTATCGTGGCTTTTCTTTTGATGGAAGTCAATGATAATTGTTTTCAGCAATATGTTATTATCAAAAATGAATCATTTGTTGATACGACTTGTGTTGATGGCCTTGAGTGATATTATTTGTTTTCGTATGCATGCTAAATATGTTCACATGGTCAATATATTTTAGCTTTTGATATTTGGAACATAAGTGTGAAGCTTAAATATGTGTTCCAGGGGTGACAAGAGTGAAAATGCACTTCTTTCTCATTTGCAATTTTTTTTTTCGACTATTAGTCTTTAAAGACATCTCAAGGATCGTTTAGTCAAAAGATATGCCAATGTTGTCTTTGTATGATATCTATGTGTCAAACATGATTGGAGACGATACGAGTTTTTTAATATATTCATATCATAGATGCACAACGTTTCTGAAACGCGTTTCAGAATCGCGGCGTTTCTGAAAATTTCAAAGAAATTCCGAAAACGTTTTTTTTAAATATTTTCTTTTTGGTTTTTTTTTGGCAATATGGGTATTAGATGAAAGTTCTAATTAAGAGCATGATTACTGTGTAGTTTGTCGACTGTTTCGGGTGCAGGATGGTCCAGTTCAGGTGCATTAATCTATGTTGGGTTCTGTCAAGGATAAAAATTCAAAACTAACCCCTAGCCTGTTCGTTACGATCACAGATGGTCCTAGTAAGTGTGTCCCCAAACCCCCCACCGGGGGCCTACCGCCCTATCGCCCCCTGAACCCCCCGGTTTCTCGGGGGGCTGCCGCCCTCCGAACCCCCCGTTTCTCGGGGGGCTGCCCCCCCCCTTGAGCATTTATTAAAAACCAAAGCAAATAACAACCAAATAGCTATTGAAAATAAGATCTGTTTGTGCCCCATCTACTGCACTTTTGAGAGGCAAAACGCTGGTTTGACCATTGATCCCCTTAAAAATTCTTTTTTTCCTTAGCCTTTGGGCTTGTTTCTCTGGATCTTTGAGTTTTTCCCCAGTTCCAACCGTTTTCCGATTTGAACCGGCCTAGCCGGTTTGAATCGGTTCAAACCGGACGAATCGGCCTAATTCGAATTGGCTGGTAGCCTTGTCATATAGTTCCCTCTTCTTGCTCTACTTCGAGACTTGTACCCTCTTGCAATTGCATCTCACGATGTATCATTTGCTAATACACCTCATTATAGATGTTGCCATCAATAACAAAAAAATAGGAAAAGTTATAGAAACCTACAATACTATGACTTGAGGCATACTATTAAAAATTCAACATGTTATGAAGTATGCCTTAGAAAACTAGGTCAATGCAAGCGAGCAACAAGGCCATTTTATTTATCACACACAAACTTGCACTTTGCTTAAACAAGAGATTAGACCTTGAACAACATCAAATGAGTAATAGGCCATCAGCTTAACCATGGTTTGTTGTGTCATGACATGAAATTTCGAAGCTGTGGTCCCTCTAAAAGGTGTAGAAAACAATAATTTGGTTGTCATCCTCTACACCTAGTTGGTCTTGAAAGAAAGTGCGATGTCAAGATTAATTACCAAGTTGTCTTGTTTTCTTACTGACCATGTTTATTGCTTGCATAAGTTTATTATGTGGATTATTATGATTAACACACTTAAACAAGTCGAGTACATGCTAATAGAAGGATAATAATGTTTAAAGATACATGACAGATGATAACTATGTATGTGGGGATTCCCTTTCTTGGAAGTTCTTGCTTTATGGAAATTGGCTCGATGAAACATACTCTTATGTACATGTAGTAAGTAGAGCTAACCTTGCCCATCATATATCCTAAGATGCAATTAGGCTAAGAATATTGTTGACATATGAGAGCTTGCTTACATTCACACTTCTTGGCCTTGCAACCCCTCTTCATTATTGAAAGGCTTTGAGCACATCACTAGCACATTCATCTTCACATTATGTCTCTTTTCTACAAACAATGTCAATCCAACATTGATAAAAGTTGAAACTATGGCAATTTGAAAATGAATGGATGATGGCCTTCGAAGTAAGAAAGTCATTTTCACCAATCACAAAGTATGGCTAATCCTTGCTATGAATGTATTTGTGACTTATTGGCAATATAAATTTGGTTAGAATTGCCATTGAATGACTTTTGTTGGTCACTAGGTGAAAGTTCATGATGTTTACTAAAGGTTTATTACATGCCACTAAGTTTATTTGTGCTGTGAGTAACTATTAATCCATCACTAAGCTATATGACTTTGTGTATATGTAATTTCTAATTATGTAGACTTTATTATGTTGTTGGCAGAGTTTTTCACTCAAAGGCAGATACGCGAAGCATCAGAGTGTATATGAAAGTAGTCATAAGAGGATCATAAGAGCAGGTAATTATCTCTTAGAATTGTGCTAATGAAGGCCAACAAGTTGATCTTTATCTTTGGTGTGTTGTGGTTGTGTGTGTGTGTGTGTGTGTGTGAGAGAGAGAGAGAGAGAGAGAGAGAGAGAGAGAGAGAGAGAGAGAGAGAGAGAGAGAGAGAGAGAGATTAACAGATCAAAGCTCCTCTTGACAAGTCCGGACCAAAACCTTTTAAAACCCTTTATTCATAGACCAACAAGGTAAAACATAGTTGAAAAGTATACAGTACCAAAAAAAGCACCGTGAAGCAATATTTTCAAGACATCCAGCTGGTACCTGCCACCATCCCACCACACAAAACCGCACAAGTTAGCACAATGAGGAAGACAGGTGTCAACGCTTAATGTCAATTGTTATCCATGTCAAAATACGTTAAGCTCAACTAATCAGCTTGCAGTGTACTTAAAGTTTTTTATAGTCCGATCTTCCCTTACTGACAGTTATTTAAAGTGATCGACCAAACCATATTGGTACCGTATCAGGGCGAATGCCATACTTAGTTTGCTGGTTTTTGGTCTGTATCTTTAACTAATAAACATACGACATTACGCATTTGAAAATAAGCCATATAAAATGTGTAGCAAAATGTGAGCGTATAAGTAGTTTGGACCCGTTCATGAAGTTTGGGGCAAATCCATGCCATACCAACATTCATATTTGTAAACAGATAATGTACGGTGCTCGTGACTTCTTGAGCAAATCCATGCTATGTAAGAGTCCGCAAAGTAACTTATGATTCTTAAGATTTTAAACCATAATCATGATTTAGACAATAGCCAAAAAACTGCTACCTATAAGTACAAATTACAAAAGCAAGAGTTTGCGACTGTACATTCATGATAAGACCGGGGCAAGTCTATGCCGTTTCGATCTTATGAATGTATACGTTCTTTGCACAAGTCCATGTACTTAAAAAGAACTTACACTAGGTACGCAAATTCGTGATAAGAAAATCGTCAAAAAACCGATGAAAGAGACAGGGTTATCATTATCCCTATGGTAAGCACTGATATGGCATTACCTGCCGGAAAAGGAGTAAGATTTATAACATTATAATTATGATTCATTTTACTTTTTTTTTGAACACTTTTGCCAAGAGTAGTAGTAGCTTACTCCGTCACCTTGCATTTTAAGCTTTATCAAAGAAAATTGAAGTATCCGTGTGTTACTAACTTGAATGGTAGACGATACAGATTCTTCTGAGGCGATCACATTTGCATTTGCTTGCAGTTGAGAAACTTGACCTTCCGTATCCATAGTCATTGCATAGTTATACATATAAGAGAAGTCCCATTAATGTGGTGTGTCATCCAAACGGAGTTACCGTTTCTTTAAAAAGCGTAGTATGGAGCAGAGATGTTACGAGTGCTATACGTACCTTATCCTTGCTGTCTACTGGAGTTTGAACAGTATGCCTAAACCCTTAGTGTTACTTATGCTGTAACACTGTATGAAACAAAGATAGAGGTTAGTATTATCAACATATCAGCTTCCATAAAGAGCTCTTTAACGATCAGAGACATAGACACACATCATATGGCATTTGATTTAGATCATTTCTACCATAACCTTTTGCATTCCATCGCTGAAATGCAGCTATGGTGCTTCCATAGTGATATTATATACAAAACTCAGAAGATTAGGTGGCTATCTCTTGATATGGTAGCGAGCTACTGTTACTATCATGATTAGCAGCGATTATCAGCGCTTTCTGCCCACATTTCTCAGCGTTGGCAGTGCTGTCATTCTTCTCCAAAGTCGCGATGGAGTTTAGGCCACAGAGATGAAGATCCTTACAACGATTTCATGCTGTGTGCAACGCTAGTTTATGCATGCATTGATGTCAGTATGCCACAAACTCATTCATACCAATCTGACCAGCGATGGCTCCTACGAAGCAAGTATTCAAAGCAAGTATTGATGCTAAAGTGGGCGCATTTTCCTTATGCATGCATTCATAACTCATGATGCCATATCAGCGATGCAATAAAACGCTATTGAAGCTATCCTTACTTCTGATATCAGTGTATTCATAGCAGAAGTAGACAAGTATGAAGGCGACTTACCAGTGTTATCCGGAGGTAGCTTTCCAGTTGCGTGGGCACCAACTCTGCAACCCTTGGTATGCCAGAAGAAGGAGAAGAGAAGAGAGGAGAGAGGGCGTGGAGAAGGTAGGAGCACAATGCTCTCTTTATGTAGATGATGCCAATCTAAAAGAGTGTAGAAGAAGCAACCGATCGTGTCCGTGGGATAGTAGGTTGATGATCTTGACCATTGAGGTGGTATTAAGTACATTTGGTGGTTTGAAATTTCCCTCCAAAAGCCATAAGAGGTCACATAACTTTTAGAGTATTAGAAACCAAGAGGAATAAGATGAAATTGGGTACCATTCATGCGAGAGAGAGAGAGAGAGAGAGAGAGAGAGAGAGAGAGAGAGAGAGAGAGAGAGAGAGAGAGAGAGAGATAAAAGAGAGAAGAGAAGCTTTATTAACGTCTTTTCCATGCCAAAAGGCGTATAAGACGAACAAGTACATCAGATAGAGTGGAGCCAAGATGGAGCAATGCCGTCAAACAAGATAACTAAAACCAAAACTAACTAAGAAGAGGATAATGTCCAGGATTATATGGTATGAAGACCATTTACAGATTCAATTGGCATCTCTTCAGTGCTCTAACTCTCTCACTAACTCGGAACAATCTCAGATATCTCATTAATAGCAACAGGTTTAATATCTACAAAACGAATGATACCATCCCTGTAGATCAACCGCTTTCCATTCGTTTAGAGCCTCCTGTTTTGCTTTTTTCCATTCTTGAACTTGAATGAAAGTAAGGTCTTCATCCAGGTATATCGTGGTGCCCCGCAAAGTAGATCTCTTCCCTAGCACTTCGTGACGACCAGTTGCAGATGCAAAGCGTATGACAAGAGTACCTGGATCTTTCTTAGGCCGCCATGCAGTCTCCATATCTTTGTGGTGGTGTTGAAGACTCAATTCAAGAAACTTTTGAGCTTCACCAACAACATCATGGGAGTTCGTAATACCTCTGACTCGGACATTAAGAGCCTTTTGCTCTCGCAAACGGCTCTCAGTGAACGGAGCTGAGATAAATGAAGGTGGAGGTGGTAGAACAGCAGTATTAGGACTTTTAAGCACATCTGCACAGGATCGGACAGCGGTATGATGCTGTTCTACTTGACTTTGAAGCTGTTGGATCTTAGCTGAAGTAGTCGAATGAGAGGAAGCTTCGATTTTGATGGATCATAGCTTCAAGAGAAAGAAGCTTTTTTCGATGGTCGTTGAGATATTGATAGGAACGTAACTGATCTGCACGAATGACGGAGATCATAAAAGCTGGAGGAAGAAGCGATTCCTCTTCTGGGGTATTCGGGGTCAAAGGATCGGCTATAATGGATTCACTATTAACAAGAATAGGATCTGACGGAGAGATAGGGATTGCAACCGGAATGGAAGGTGATGGTGAAGGGGTTCCACTGGAGATGGAGGTGGTTTCCGGACCAGCAGGGCGCGATGGAGAATGGGGGGAGTTACCTCCCCCCCTCTTGTGTGGAGCCATGTGGAACTGGCAGATGGAGCGCTAGGAGCGCGCTCAGATCTTTTCAAATGGAAAATAGGAAGATGGAGCCGCTGGCAGATGGCAATGCAAGGAGGTCCGTTGGACAAAGTACACTAGCAATCCGCTGGCCAGGTTCAACAGCGTCAATCAATGATGGAGCCATCGATGGGGCAGGGCGCTATCGAGAGAGAGAGAGAGAGAGAGAGAGAGAGAGAGAGAGAGAGAGAGAGAGAGAGAGAGAGAGAGAGAGAGAGAGAGAGAGGAGAGAGAGAGAGAGAGAGAGAGAGAGAGAGCTTTGTTAACGTCTTTGATGCTAATACATGTCAAGTGTGTGTAACAACTAAGGAACGTACGTATTTGAACGAACAAATATACAGAGTTAATAAGAAATAGGAACTCATTATAAATACAATATAATGCAAGGACTGTGTGTGAGCATGAATCGTTGCATGATGTAAATATCCTATCAGCTAAGACAACTGAAAAAAGCTGTGAGGGGCCTTCAAACCGAATGTCACCCTTTGGATTCTTTTTCTTGCATTTTAGAATGATTTATTGAGATCGAAGGCCCCTCTACCCTTTGCATCCTTTTAAATTAAATTTGGCTCTATTTCTCTAGATCCAATGGTGGACTTTGATTCGATGGCTATAAAATCCCTCAACTGCGATTGTCGACGAACAAGTTTAGCCCAAATCCGATGATCTTGGGTGCGATTGTGCATGCCCTTTTGAAAATGTGACACTTTTTGATGCTAAGTACAAAACTCATATGGACGTGCGCAAGGCCCGCGATGTCAATCTCATTCTCTTTGATTCTTGGCCTATTTTAAGGTTCAAGAACCCTAAAGACGTGCTTAACACGTTCTCTTTTCTGTCCTCTCTCTATAGGGGCTCTCAAAGGAATCATAGTAGGTAGAGTGAATGTGGTAGAGGTGTGCTGAGTTTATAACTTGGTATCAGAGCACTTTCCTTCCTTGGTGGGAGTGCTAGTTTCCTCCACACTTAGTGGATCTCCATTTTTTCTGGCGGATCTTTAGCGAATAGTTAGCGGAAGCACTTCCAGGCTGGATGGATATGACAAGGCATGTGCATCATCCCCAAATGAAGTCCCCATCACGATCGCCTCAAATCTCTTGGCCCTGGCCTCTCGTGATGGGCCCCACTTTGCCCAATGGTTTGAAACCATTGTCATCCTCAGGCTTGCATGCACTTTTATGAGCCGCTCCAAAACAATGAACATATAGGCAAACCTAGGATGAAAATCATGAAATAAGACTGGTAATTGGTCATAGGCAGCATTCTATGAGCACTAAAACTTGAAGCTAAAACAAAATTGCAATTTGCAAATCAAAAAATTGGAAATAGGTTGTCAGGTTGGAAGTTGGAACTTGGTTACCTAGTGGAGGCAGGCCTCAAGAGATCCAAGCTGGAATAGGACCTGAACATGCTCAAGACCCTCTGTCTCTTGGTGACAAATCTCACCAAGAATCGTGCCATGTCTACAACCTAGTTGACCCAGGGTAATCCCCCAATGTCTTCAACTAGGAGGTCAAGACAATGTGCTGCACATGGACTCCAGAAAATCCAAGGGTACCTCTCATTCACGAGCTTCCCCATGGCAGCTCAATTGGACATGTTGTCCGTTGCATTGGAAATCCGACAAAGGTTGAATCATAACTCATGAACATTCACCATTGAGCATTTCAGAATGAAATGCAAATGCAAATTGCAACATTCAAAACAATAATCACGATTCACAAAATGTAAGTTGTAACTTACTAGCTTCAAAGCTCAATGTCGAAAATTGAAACTTGAAAGTGGCAAGTGCATACGTGGACACCATTCTCTTTTCAAACCTCCTCAATGGCTTGTGATATGTACTCAAACAATCTCCTGCCATCCAATGCCATGCCTGGCTCTGACGTATCAATGGATCTCAAAAACATGGTGCCCATGCAAGAAGACACCAATATATTCACAAGATGGCACCTCCTTGCATCGGTCCAACCATCTGAAAGTATGGTGCATCCATACCTAAAGCATTCGACAACAGTTTCAACTAACTATTAACTAAGTTGCAAATTTGGAGATTGAAAGTTCAAAGATAGAAACTTGAAAGTACTAAAGTAGTAAGTGCAAAGATTTTGAAGATGTAAGGTTACAAGTATACCTCGCCCATGACTTCCTAATGGGTTGTAGGTCAGCATCCATGGACTACCACTCAGCATGTAACTCTCTCGTCCTCAACTGCTCCATGTTCGGGCCCTCCCACTCAACATCGATACGAGATACTACTCGCATCATATCCTTCCATGCAGGGGTCATAGCCACATGAAAGGGGAGGTCGCACAAGTAAAAGCACCTCCTAACAACAATAGCAACTACATCCCTATGCGACTGTTGAAAGGCTGCCACAAAAACATCCCTGCCTCTCACATGTCCTTGACCCCGTCCCCTAACACCTCCAGCCCTACCAATAGCAATACTGCTTGCCCCACCTACTGGCACTGCAGGAGTCTCTCCAGAAGAAGGTGGGATGGATGCTGCAACGGAGCTAGTGCCGGCTCCGGGTGACGGTTGTGATGGGAAATCTCGGCGCTCTGCCGCACCTGTAACAATAATGGTGTTACTAGTTAGGCTTTAATGAGAGAGAACAGTCACTAAATCAAACTATAGACTGAACTTTGAAGTTTTAGCTTTAGATCAAATCTCAATCATCATTGATCAAACAAGATTCAAGAATCACCTGTGCCTGAAGTAGTAGCAAGAGAGTCGTCCCCGATCCCAGAAATCCTCAGTGACTTTGGGGCCTAATTGCAAACGACGATCTCGTATCCTCGAAGACATCCTTATTCGAACGGGGCTACCTCCATAAGTATTCCCGCAATACTTGCAAGTCCACATCTTTGTGCCTGATGTGCCATAACTTGAATGAAGGGTGACGTGATCCCATAAGGGATCCCGCTGTCTGGGCATAGCTAATAGCTATCTAGTGTCAACAAAACAATACTATTAAATTCAGAATTCAATTAAAAAACTAATCCTAATTTCTAAAACAGTAAACCTACGCTCTAACCTCACTCTAGCTCATGACTCGGAATCCATCTCCATCGCTGTTGTACCTACTCCTGCCATCGCATCTCATTTGCATCTTTTGCACCTACCTTCGATCCACCTTCACCTTCAATTTCGGTTGCAATCCCTATTTCTCCGTCAGATCCTCTTCTCACTAATAGTGAATCCAGTATAGCCGACCCTTTGACCCCGAATACCTCAGAAGAGGAGTCACGGGTGCCTCCAGCCTTTATGATCTCCGTCATTCGTGCAGATCAGTTACGTTCATATGAATGTCTCAACGACCATCGAAAAACACTTCTTTCTCTCTCTTGAAGCTACGATCCAAGCTGTTCAAACTCATCTTCAGAAACTAGATTCGTCTATCGATGATCTCAAGAAAGAAGTTACAGCCATCAAACTCGAAGCTTCCTCTCATTCGACTACGTCAGCTAAGATCCGACAGCTTGAAAGTCAAGTGGAACAGCATCATACCGCTATTCGATCCTGGGCAGATGTGCTTAAAGGTGCTAATACTGTTGTTCTACCACCTCCATCTTCCTTTATCTCAGCTACGTTTACCGAAAGCCGTTTGCGAGAGCAAAAGGCTCTTAATGTCCGAGTCAGAGGTATTACGAACTTCCATGATGCTGTTGGTGATGCTAAAAAGTTTCTTGAAGAGAGTCTTCAACACCATCACAAGGATATGGATATTGCATGGCGACCTAAGAAAGACCCAAGCACTCTTGTCATATGCTTTACATCTGCAACTGGCCGTCATGAAGTGCTCGAGAAGAGATCTACACTGCAGGGCACTACGATATACCTGGATGAAGACCTTACTTTCATTCAAGTTCAAGAACGGAAAAAGGCAAAACAGGAGGCTATAACGAATGGAAAGCGGCTGATCTACAAGGATGGTATCATTCGTTTTGTAGATATTAAACCTATTGCTACCAATGAGATATCTGAGATTGTTCAGAGTTAGTGTGAGAGTTAGAGCATTGAAGAGATGCCAGTTGAATCTGTAAATGGTCTTCGTACCATATAATCTTGGACACTATCCTCTTCTTAGTTACTTAGTTTTTCAGTTATGTTGTTTGACGACACTGCTCCGTCTTGGTTCCACTTTACCTGATGTACTTGTTCGTCTTATACGCCTTTTGGCATGGAAAAGACGTTAATAAAGCTTCTTCTTCTTCTTCTTCTCTCTCACACACACGCTCCCTCTACTTTAAAGTTCAAACTTCACACACACACACACACACACACACACACACACACACACATAGACACACACACCCTCTACTTCAAAGTTCACACCACACACACACACACACTCCCTCTACTTCACACACACACAAACACTCCTCTTTTACACACACACACACATATCAATATCTCTCTCTCAACACAATCACTCTCTCAACACAATCACAAGTTACAACACACACTCACAAGTCACAACACAACATAGCATAATCACAACACACGTGACACACTCACTCACACTCACGAGTCACAACACTCTCTCTCTCTCTCTCTCTCTCTCTCTCTCTCTCTCTCTCTCTCTCTGGCTGTTTTTCCACTTAGACTAGCGATTTTTATGTTGTCCGACATGGACAATGTTCCTACGAGATATGTACTTATTTCTTTTGTCTTATGTGCCCTTGGGCACCCAATAGACATTAATATAATTTCTTCTTCTTCGTCTTCTCTCTCTCTGGCTTCTCTAGTGCACCAAAAAGTGAAAATAGACACCCCTCGGGCTCGTGCTGTATCGCAAAAGAATTTGCTTTTTTTCAACAGTTGTTTCGAACAGTGAAATGGTGTTTCGAAACGGGGTCGTCTGTCACCATCAACTCAAATACTCGACTCGAACATTCGGCAGCTCAATGGTACCTTTATCATGCCTGGACAGAATCTCTAACAGAATTAGATTGTGTCTAACAACGATTGCTAATAGTATGTAGTGCCTTAGTCCTATTTGTAAAAGTACAAAATAAGTATTCTTTTAATCAATTAGTCATGTGTATATATTCAATGACAATCAATGTAAACTAGTTACTCTGACGCACGTCAATTTTCATTTGCGCCTTATTCGATCTCTCTCTGTGTTATCACAGAGTATTGCATCAGAAAGATCGCGCATGAAACTGCATTCAGACTTATACACATTCTTCGACTAAGTCGAACTCGTTTCAGGAACTTGTGTCATGTTGTATGCATTGTATCTTTTATTGTCCGAGTCATAGTCATGCAAATGAACTGATTCGTAGATTAAATTACTCATATGACTGATAATTAGTGTCGATCATAATGCTCTAAGCTCCGTATTATTTCGCTTCCGCAATTAAACTGTAATCAACCTATTTCGTGCATGTCTACGGAATCGATTGTTTCTATCCCAGTGATTTCGAAACTAGGATCAAGTAAAACGAGCCTCGAATTATTGAAGGTAGTTTGAATCCGATAGACATAGATTCACGCACTGAGGATAGTCGGTTGATCCCGATATTTCTTTTCTATCCCAACATGGTATCAGAGCGGTAATTTGTATTGTCAGATTTGCTGAGCAATCAGATAGAGCATACAGTATCAGAACGATTGTTCCGATACAAAGTAGACATTGAAGTTGTTTTCAATCATATAATCTACTATCTGCATACACTCATCTCGAACTTCCTAATGGATTCGCAATCACGGTTTGCTCTAATGGTTGACAAACTCGATGGTTCGAATCACCATTTATGGAAATTCAAGATGAAGGTCGTACTGGCCAAAGAATTATGGGAAATAGTCGCTGGCACCGAACTAATTCCCAGTGTCAATGAGCAAGCCATTTCCAAGTGGAAGCTCAGGGATGGCAAGGCTTTTGCCTTGATCACCCTTAACATCTCCGACACACAGATTGGCCACATCAGACAAGCCCAATCTTCGAAAGATGCTCGGGAAATATTGAGTACACTTTACGAAGTAAGAGATGTCACTTCGAAGCTGCATCTGACGAGAAAGTTCTTCTCACTTAGAATGTCAGAAAGTGATTATGTTCAGAATCACATTAATCAATTCAAGACTTTGTTAGAGCAGATGGCAGCAATAGGTTCAGTGACCGAAGTCTCGGATGCTGTCATGGCCTTATTGTCTAGCTTGTTGTCCTCTTATGAAAACTGGGTAATGATGATTTCCACTCACTCAGATATAACTTTGTCCAAAGTCATAATTATGCTGTTGCAGGAGGAAACTTGAAGGAATGGAGCATCCTTGTCCTCCATCAACGACTCGCAGGCTCTATTTTCCAAGAAGAATTCGAAGAAACAATAGAAGAAGAAAGTTGTCAGACAATCCAGTTTCCTTCATCTTTGCTACACTTACGGAGAGTCGGTTGCGAGAACAAAAGGCTCTTAATGTTCGTGTCGGAAGCGTCCCAGATTCCCATGATGCTCTGAAGGAAGCCACGGAATTTTTGGAAACTAATCTGCAGCACCATGACAATGGTTTGGACTCAGCTTGGCGTACCAAGAAAGATGCTAGCACTCTCGTCTTACACATCACTTTGTTGGAGTCTAGGCGTGAGGTACTACGTCAGAGACATAAGCTAAAAAATACCAGGATCTTCTTGGAGATCTCACATTTGTCCAAGCTGTGGAAAGGAAAAAGGCCCTGCAGAATGCAAAGGATACAAGGAGACGCTTAATATATAGAGATGGCAATATCCGTTTTGTTGACGCTAAACTTTTAGTTGAAACTAAATAGATAATTGTCATGATGATATCTGAGATTGATCAGAGTTAGAGTTAGAGTTAGAGAATTGAGGATATGTCTGGGTGAACCTGTAAATGGTGTACGTACCATACAATCCTGACCATTAATCTCTTCTTAGTTAGATTTGTTTATTGTTGTTAATTGACGACATTGATCCGTCTCGTTTCCATTTCTTTTGATGTATTGTTCGGTCTTATATGCCTTAGGGCATGGAAAAGTCGTTAATAAAGCTTTCTTCTTCTTCTTTCTCTCTCTCTCTCTCTCTCTCTCAGCCTCATTAGTCTTCTCCTTTCATTGCTTGTAGGTTTACTGAATGACTTATGTGATGTTTCTTTGCTATTCATGTAGGGATTAGCTGAAGCTGCTCATCTTTATGCTTCATTGATACTAATACCTATGATTCTAATATAATTGTAAGGGGCGAGATAGCCCATGTAATGTTTCCAGCCGATTCATTCGGTTCAAACCGATTCGAATCGGCCAAGCTGGTTCGATTTTGAAAACGGTTCAAATCGGAAAAAAAAGAAGGTAAAATTAAAACTAATTAATTAAAAGAAAAAATTCCTAAGCCTTCTATTCTTATAAAAATAGTTTTTAAATGCTATTTACAATGCTCTATCTAAGTTGCATCGGAATCACATTCCGAATGGTTTTGGAACGACCATGTGGTTCCGAGCTACAAAACCATGTCAGGAACGATGAACGATTTGAATTTTGATTCTAGGCGGTTTTCTTTGCGCCTGAGCTTCAATATTGTAGATTCAAAATGAAATATATACTGAATTTTCTTTTGGCCTAAATCTCATTGCAAATTCAAAAAGTTTGTTCTTGCCTAAGCTTCTTCGTAGATTCAAAAGCGAAATTTGTATATTGAATCTAGTTGTCAAAGAACTATGGCAATTCTCTTGTTCTTCTAAATTGTTGTTCTAAAAATGAGCTATTCCTACAAAAACAAACTCATTTTTATGTAGAAGTGACTGCTTCTTTCCCCAACTTCTTAAGTGGTCGTTACAACCTACTAGTTACTAACATGAAATTATTGTCTAGGTTTGCTTTTATGTTCATTGTTTTGGAGTGCAGGATGAAAGTGCGCGAAAGTTTGAGGGAGATGGTCGTTTCGAACCATTATACATAGTGGGGGCAGCCTATGCAGCTCAAACTCAGCGTCAAGGCGGTGAGCTAGCCGATGCTGTTTTATTTTATGTAGACACAGCACCAGAATGGGCTGCCGACATTGTTGAATATCTAATGCGGGGCCAACCAAATAAATCACTACCAAAGGCGGATCAGCAAAAATTGATCCTAAAGACTAGACCGTATCAGCTGATTGCCGACCAATTGTATCGAAGAGGACCAGATGGGATTCTTCGGCGATGTATTTTTCCACATGAGACCACCCAAATCATTTCGCTCTCACATGAAGGCATGGGTGGAGGCCATTTTGCATCCGACATTACAGTTTGCAAGATTCTGCAATCAGGATGTTGGTGGCCAACGATTCATAAGGATAGAGTCTAGGTTGGAGAAGTTTGAGATGGTCATGGTATCGACTTCCTTTTGGGATGAGGCATGACCCATTGTTGTTGGTGGCTATAGCTGATCTGCATTATCTTGCGCCTTATAGATAGAAAGGGCTGCACATGTTGGGTGAGCAACTTCAAACTTGCATCATTATCAGCTCGAAGAGGTATGTACCATAGTTGCAGAGCATGCAAAATGTCCACTTTCGCAGCTATGTTATGTTCTATTATTAGACATAGAAAGAATATACAACGGTCTAAAATATGTATATTTATTGGTGGGGGCAAAAAAATGCCTTACTATGATAAAAGATCCCACATAATAGAAAAAGTTTTTTTAAAAAAAATGGTGGGAAAGTTGTGAATCTCTCAATGGCCAGGATCTGTGCACATTATGGACAGTTAATCTAACGGTGAGCAACAATTTGCACTTAGTACACCTAAGTGTCCTCTTGTTCTATAAAGAGGGAAATCACACAACCCTATTCACTTTTCCTCATGCTTTTTTGCTCTCTCTCTCCCTCATTCTTGCTCTACTGGTGCTCTACCATACGGTGATTGTGATTGAAGAGAAAGCTCGTGAGTGCTATTGGAAAGGCTATCGTGGGAATGATAATGCAAACAAAGGTGAGAATGATCTGTGGAATGGTTGCTCACTGATTATGAAGAACGTATGCTGTGCTTTACGATTAGGAATGGATGCTTACTACTTGCTGTGATTACCGTTGTGTAGTAGCAAGTATTGGCTTGCAAAATTGTGATTGGATACTCTTGCAATCAAGCGCTGCCTCAAGGAGCAGTAGTGGGCATTCTTACAGGTATTTTCTCAACCTCTGTTGATCTATGGTTGGCGCTAGACAGCAATCCAGATGTTGGCAATAATTATCACATTTTATGAATAGCGTAGTCGCTGGCCAGCGCTCTTTCTGTAGCGGATTTGGCCGCTGGCCAGCGCTAGTTTTTGGCAAGAATATTCATTATGCTACTGCGATTTAGCAGTGCCTTGCATGCAAGCAAAACTCTATTTTTCAGTATGGAATGATGGACCGCTGTCCTTCCATATAGGTTCCAATGATACCAATGGGTATAACTTATATGTGGTTGATAAGAGTACTCTTTCTATACTCCATTGGCTGTAACTTGCTATGATTGATTCATTTACTTTATCACTTAGCAATACATTCCGCCCTTTAACGAAGACGTATCAGGGCACAAGCCATACTGATCAGTACAAGAGCAAAAGGAATGTATTAGGTTCACATCTACACTTTACATGTAAGCAACTATCTTTCATTACACTGATGGACAGAGACATGACTATGGCCATAGCGCTAGGTACTAGAGCACCTCCGTGCTATACTAGCCCCCATGGATATCCCGTAACAGTTTTCGGGGAGTCCAAGCACCAACAACTTGGGCAAATCCATGCCATTCAAGTGTACCATGGTCGAGCCCTATATGAGTACGTGACTTTACTTATAATAGCCAGACTTAGGATGCAGGAGAAATTTATTTTACATAAACCACAAGCTCATGTCCATTTTAACGCACATAAGAACTTTTCTAGATTTATTAATTAGTACCATTATAGGAAGCGTTTGCAGAATTATCATGCATGTATAAGATTTTTCGTAGTAACGAGTAAGGCTACCCACCGTATTGGTGAAGTTCCATATAGCATCGTACCTGAATGATAGGTGAAGTCATCTCTTGCGAACTATCCATCTTCAGCTGTTTAAACGAATCACCTGCGTGCTAGAGGATTCAAACCGAAAGTGTTGTGTTAAGCATAGAGTACTTCTACCAACCTCATAGTCTTTACCAATAGCTAATCCATCGTCTTCCCGAAGATCATTAACTTAACATTCAACTTTTCAAGAGCATTTCATTCCTCACCATATCCACGATATACAGATTATCAGTTTTTGTGCACACGTCTTCTCAGGAAGATACTATCAAACCAAGCTTTCTTTATGCTACATTCTTTAGAAGCCATTATACTTGTCATCAGAGGCAGCTATCATCATAGCTTCTATCATCCTACCAGAGCAATGCAGATGAATCGGAGGAAACCATACGCCGTGGTGTGGCCCTGGCTCTGCTGCATGCTCTGGCTCTTTGCTGCGTGCTCTGGCTCTGCGTCCTCCCCCTGCCTCTACCTCTGCCTCTCTCCCCTCCTCTGGCCCCCCTCTAGCTGCCCCCACCCCTCTGTCTACGCCTGTGTGTCTGTGTGTCAAGTGGTTGTGATCCTACGCCCGACCTGTCGAAGTGTGTGATGCATCTGCTGCCGAAGAAGAGGTGGGATGAGAAGGCCCGCTGCCACTGATCCATTTGATGCTCATTTGATGCTCGTGGCTCTGATCTAGGCCTTGCTTGTTACGAGCACGTCACCAGTGCCGAACCCTAGAGAACACAGAAGGTTCTGATGCCGCAGTCAAGGTCGTGTCCAGAGTACACGACCAACAGTGCA
Source organism: Diphasiastrum complanatum (assembly GCA_029204225.1). Classification (NCBI taxonomy): domain Eukaryota; kingdom Viridiplantae; phylum Streptophyta; class Lycopodiopsida; order Lycopodiales; family Lycopodiaceae; genus Diphasiastrum; species Diphasiastrum complanatum. The sequence goes on along the minus strand of CM055106.1, from coordinate 12,272,271 downwards.
AGACAATGTGAGTAGTGTGCCCCAACATGGTCCATAGTCATGGCGGGCCTAACACAGCTTAGGGACCCTGTCAGCAGGATAGGGCCCCCAGTTGGGTCCCGGCGTGCAGTCGGCCACGTCAGTGCCACATGGCCGACACTTGGTAGTATGCATGCTACCAGCCCTCACACTGGGCTAGGAGGGGCTTACTCTATATCAGGGAGTAGGCAAGGTTGGGTGGATCAGTTAGTGTTTGCCCTACTGTGGTTTTAGGATCTATTACACTGGTATCAGAGCCATCTCCATCTTTGGGAGCTAAGTAGCAGCAGTAGAGAAAGCTATCAGAAGATAGGAAATATTTCTCAAGGAATAGAGGAGGAAAATCGCTGTAGGACCAGCTTTAAAATCCTTCAATTTGCTAGAATTTTAAGTAGTTTGGAGGAGAATTTTCTGGTACAGCTTCAGCGCTGATAGATCAGCTTTTCTCCCTGATTTTTTGGATGTCTCTCTCGGATTTCAGAGCGGAATCAGTGTAGTAAGCAGCGAGCAGATCCATTGCTGTGGAATCAGCGACCCACTTCTGTTTTCCTAGTGAAATCTTTGCGAGTCTGAGCGGATTTAAGGCAAAAAGTAGTAGCAGGGCCAGCGCTGGACAGGGAAGAGAAAGGAGTCAAAATTCATTTTTGTTTTTCAAGATTTTCAGAGGTTTGGGCATCAAACTTTCTTGCCACAGATCAGCGAGCAGGTGCCATCGAAAATCCAGAATTTGGAATAGTTTTTTGGCTTCAAACTTGGTTTTTTTGGACCAACTCAGATGCTGTCAGATCAGCGAGGGTAGGCAGCTATCAACTTCAGAAAATTTTGCACTTTTTAGGGTCCTTTGCCTCATTTTTTGGAGCCCCACGTCTGCAATCAGATCAGCGAGCAACTCTACTCAAGAAACCGAAAATTTTGGTACCATTTTGGAGCCACAAACTGGGATTTTCCGGGACAGCAGGTCTGAAATTTTGGGTGGAAGAGCTGAGAGGGTTTCTCTTCATATTTTCTTTGGAAGTACAGTCCTCAGAAACAACTAAGTCTTCTTTCCCTCTTTGTACAGTTATACATTAGTCTTTTTGACTTTTTTTAAAAGGAAACGTCAGGCAATCTTTTTCTAGCTCTGAAAATGACCACTTCTCTAGGATCTGATCAACCCCTGACAAGAGGCATTGATGAATTAGAAACGGAATCCCTGAGGTTCAGTAAAGGGAAAGAACCAATGGAAGTTGAAGAATAGGAACATTTTGTTGAAGAACTCGACGATGACCCCTGACCATTTGCAAGCCATAGAGGCCAATCTTTCCGTAGGGCCCATGGCCTGTAAGTGGTGGTTAAATCTCTAGGAGACTGGGCAGACTCCCCGGTCATGGAAGGCCTTTGAAGAAGCCTTCCTAAGAGAATTTCTACCAAAAAATGAACTTGATAGAGCCTGGGAAGCCTGGGAAAAAACAGTAATGGACAAGTCCCTAATCCAATATATCTCGCAGTACCGAGAAGCAATTCTAAGAATTAAAAATATGGATGATTATTAGAAAATCAGGGGATTTGTCCGTGGCCTCAAGGATAAATATAAAGTAGAGGTTCAGAGAAACTCGCCTACAACCCTAGAGCAAGCTCTTAGATATGCTCAAATCTATGATGATTCAATGGGTAGGAAGAGACAACAGTCCCTTTCTGAGCAGCCTCCTCAGAAAGACTTTCAATTTAAAAAGAAATTTTTAAAAAGAAAGAAAGAAGATAAAATCAAAGGTGAAGCTCCTCAGAAACGCCCATCGCTCATACAGCCCTTAAAACCAGAAGATTTTCAGAAAGTCAAACAAGAACGTTTGTGCTTTGTGTGCATGGGCAAGGGACACAGTCAGACAGTGTCCCAAGGGGCCTTTCACTAAGAAAGATAAAAAGGATAAAAAACAAGTTCATCTTGTTCAGACCGTAAGTTTTCATAGTGACTCGGCAGCTTCCGAGATCAAACCGTATCATGAAGACCATGAACACTGTTGCTAGCTGACCTCTGCAATGCTAGCGAGACCCTACAGCTTTGGGCGGCATTAAAAAACTTAAACTTCCAGAAGTACCTAGTCAGCATAGGTACATAGTTTCATTAGCTAAGGGTGAAGATAAAATTTTTTGGGAAACTATGGTATGTAACTTAAATCTTGGTATTCAGGGGTACCAAGATGAAATAAACTTTCAGATAATGCACCTGGATCGCACAGACATTGTTCTCGGGAGAGACTGGCTCTACAGTTTAGGACCTTCCCTCCATAGAAATTATCAGGAGAACACTCTCAGCTTTCAGCATAAAGGCCGAGAGATCCAGTTGCATGGGGAGCATGATGTTCCCAACAGTCCTATGGTCTGCAGTTCAGAGCTCTGTCAGCTAATCGGAGACGACGACCATCAGGTATTCTCATGTGACTTTCGATTTATTCCTGAAGTTTCTATTTCCAGTTCTTTACAGCAGAAAAGCAGTAAATTAGAAACTTTATTGTCTAAATTTAAAGATGTTTTTCTTGAAGATTTACCACATGGTTTACCACCTAGCAGAGAGGTAGATCATGTAATAAACCTAGTACCAGCAGGTACAGCACCTGTTTCTAAACCTCCGTATCAGGTCAGCCGAACAGAGGATGAAGAAATAACTAGGCAGTTAACAGATTATCTTGGGAAAGGCCAAATTCAGACCAATAGTTCACCATGGGCCTCACCAGTCCTTTTGTTGAAAAAGAAAGAGGGGTCTATGCATCTTTGCGTAGATTACAGAGCCCTCAATAAAGTCACAATTAAGAATAAATACCTTATGCCTCGGGCAGACGAGTTGTTTGATCAACTCGATGGGGCTAAGTTTTTCAGTAAAATAGACCTCAGATCGGGATATCATCAAGTCCGTATAAAGTCGGAAGATGTCCCGAAAACAACTTTTAGAACTCGTCATGGTCATTATGAGTTTAAGGTAGTTATGATCAAAATCTCAGGTGTTGAATCAATGAAGCATAAAAGACAGCAATAGACTAAAGCCCTACAAGCAATAGACAAGACAATAGGTTCTCCCACGAAGAGCCCAAGCAATACCAATCAATAATCTGAAAAATGAGTGTACAAATGCCCCTATAAATACCCTACCAATGAACCCTAAAATAGGAATTCAAAAGTAAAGGGAGGCAAAATGTGGAGGGAAAATAGTGCGCCCTCCTACAGGCCCCCACTCCACATATAACCATATAATAAGGGCCCACGGCCAGTCAATGTCATAAAAAAGGACTTAGTGCAGGTCATAAGCATATAAAAAGGCGCTGGGGCCTATACATGACTAATATAAAATATATAACCAGAAATATACATAACCAACAGTAAATGTAAAGAGGCCTGCAGAATATATGCAGAGTAGCCCACTAGGCTTGTATCTTGTAGTCCATAACTAAGGTGATGCCATTTGGGCTCACAAATGCTCCAGCTACCTTTATGACCTTGATGAACAGTGTCCTCAGACCATACTTGGGTATTTGTAGTCATATTTTTGGATGACATCCTCGTCTACAGCAAAACGAGGAAGGAGCATCTAAAACACCTCAGAAAGGTGTTTCGACTGCTTAGAAAGCATAAGCTTTATGCTAAAGAATCCAAGTGTGAATTCTTCGTTGAAGAAGTAGCTTATTTGGGTCACATTATCAGATGGGATTAAGATGGACCCCAATAAGGTTAAAGCCATACTCAGTTGGCTGAGACCTCAGAATATTTTAGAACTTCAGATCTTTCTTGGTTCGACGGGACATTACAGACGATTTGTCAAGGAATATGCTCATATAGCAGTTCCCATGACAAATCTTCTTAAGGGGAAGGGAATGGAGTTCATTTGGGAGTCCGCACAGCAGGAGAGCTTTGATGCTCTCAAAACAGCCTTAGCTACAACACCAGTTTTAAAAGTCGTCGACCCCAATCAGCCATTTGTGGTCGAAACAGATGCTAGCGACTTTGCAGTTGGTGCTGTACTAACTCAGGGTGGACGACCAGTTGCGTTCGAGAGTAAAAAACTCGAGCCAGCTCAGACTAGGTACAGTGCCTATGAAAAGGAACTCTTTTCTATAGTCCATACCCTTAAGACTTGGAGGCATTATTTATATGGTGCCAACTTTGAGGTCCTGACAGACCATGAAAGTCTTAGATACCTTTGCAATCAACCTGAGCTCAGAGGTCGGAAAGCTCGTTGGGCAGAGTTGATGCAAGAGTTTGATATGTCTATCAGATATAGACGGGGGAAATTTAATACAGTAGTAGAGTCATGGCGGGCCTAACACAGCTTAGGGACCCTGTCAGCAGGATAGGGCCCCCAGTTGGGTCTCAACGTACAGTCGGCCATGTCAGTGCCATGTGGCCGACACTTGGCAGTATGCATGCTACCAGTGGTGTTAGGATTTATTACACTACTGCTGCGGATGGAACTGGAGTGGCCTAGCCTAGACCATGCAGTGCACCTAAACCATGCCCAGAACGTGTTGTACTAGGCCCTGCACCTATACCATGCCCTGCCCGTGATGTACTAGGCATGTACTAGGCCCTCCCCTCGTAGTAGGCCTTACCTGCCTGCCTGTGAGCCCTGCCTGTTAGCCTGTAGCTACCCCTGCTACTTGTCCCTGTCCAGAACCCTGTGATGGTCTGGGTGGGTAGATGTACCATCGGGCCCGTACATGTCCAATCTCTGTACCTCCTCATCAAAAATCCTGGGGCAATCAGATATGCCCAATGCCCATCTGGCCCTCTGAGCAACAAACAAGTGAGCCCTAAACCTGGTGAGTGATCCTGTGAAGAGCCCACCACAATGCAAGCATCTTCATCTGTGGACTCCTGTGCCATGATGTGTAGCCACATCCCTCTTTGTAAGATCAACCTCGGCCCAAAGGCCTCGACCCCGCATCGGCATCGTGTCAACACGAGATCAAGCCTGCAAACAAAAATAAGCAAGCAAACGTTTAGTAGAAGAAAATACATTGCATTGAACAACGTTACCAGGCTAAAATAGAGCTCAAAACATCAGAGCAGACGTCACAATCATTCCTATTCATACTATCAGAGCAAGTGCCAAAAAACACTTGGGATTAGGGCGTGGGATCGAATTATTTCAATATGAGCGATAACGGGCGAATGCTGTTAGCGTGTGAGTCTGTGCAGGCGTAAAGAAATGTGGTGTAGGCCTGAACCACTTCCCAGGTAGATGCTTACACGAGGCTCCATGCCTAAACCCTAAAACACATGGAATCAGGGCATAGAAATTGAAATTTGTGATACGGACGAAGATGGGCGAAGCGGAGGCCATATGTATTCTGCATTGGGCCACATATGTCTGTATGCACAACATCTAATATTCGTCTAGCAACATGCTAATGGCTTGATCTGAATGGTTTCCTAGCCTGTTTACCGACTAAACAGTCTTGACAGACATGTAATTTGTCTTTCCTATTTGGATAGTTGAGATAAAAAACAATAGATTGCTTAGACATATGTAATACAGAAGCATGATTCAAATAACCAAGTCTATAATGCCAAAGTAAACTTTTATTGATCTATACAGAAGTATTAAGAGCCTGACTAGAGGCAGAAAAGCAATGACAAAATCTGTACAAGTATCCATGCCTCTTTCCGAGTGCTAGGATCTTGCCTGTCCTATCGATTACTTTACATTGATCAGATTCGAATTCTACTTTATGTCCTAGATCTGTAATTCTGCTTATAGAGAGCAGATTTGGTACATGTAGGACATTAGAAAGTAGTTTGGATTGATCATTTGCAAAGCTCAATCTTACTGTACCTTCACCTTTGATAGCCTGTGTGCTATTGTCGCCCAGGTGAACATATCTTTTGGTACTATAAGGCATATAGGACTCGAAACAACCGATATGGTTGGTCATGTGCTGTGTGGCTCCGGAATCCAAAAGCCAAGAGCTGTCGTTTGATGCTTCTTGATGGCTGGTCATGAATGCATCATGATCTGCTTCTTGGTTAGGCTGTGGTGCTTCTGCAGCTACATTTGCCATCTGATTCGATTGCCCTTTGCTGTTGTTCTTGGCTTGTAGTATGCGGCAATCTTGAAGCTCGTGGTTGGTTCGTTTGTAGTATCTACAGAATAGCTTCTTCCTTGTCGGTTGGTTTGGTTTTGCTTTGATTGCTTCAGGCCTTTCTTCTTCTGCTTATTTGAGCCTTTGTTGGTGTATAAGGCGTGAGAGTCGACAGTTGAAGAACTTGCGGGTTTGTTCCTTCTGGTGTCTTCTTGCAACAACATTGTAATGACTCTTGAAAGAGTCAGTTTTGGGTGTGTCATGATGATCATCACCCAGTTGTCGTATGAGCTTGGCAAGCTTGAAAGCAGTGTCATTACTGTGTCTTGATCGTCTATGATTGATCTGACAATGGCCATTTGCTTCAACAGGTTCTTGAACTGGTTGATGTGATTCTGTAGGGAATCACCATTTGTCATCTTGAGGGACAAGAATTTTCTCCTTAGATGTAGCTTGGAAGCTACGTCGCGCACTATGTACAGGGTGCTCAAGATGTCCCAGACTTTCTTGGAGGTCTGAACTTCAGAGACATGGTCGATTTGCGTGTCTGATATGTTGAGGATGATTAGCGCAAAAGCCTTGCCATCCTTCAACTTCCATCGGGAGATTGCAGCATCGTCGGCTTCGGGTCTTGCCTCTGCACCTGTGACAACATTATACAACTCCTTAGCCATTAGCACAATTTTCATCTTAAATTTCCACAGATTGTAATTGGCTCCATCGAGCTTGTCCACGATGGGACTGGTTTTCCCTTGGGAATCCATGTGGAAGTTAGTTTAAGTGACAGTAATAACTATCAGTGACTTAAGAATGGAATTCTAATGCTATTTACAGAACAAGAAAACAATTATTCTATCGGCTAATAGAATCAGGTTCTATGGGAAGCTTATCAGGCTATAAAAATAGCTCTGAGATAAAACCGCTTCTGACACGATGTAAGTATCAGATTAGGAATTAGGTAGGCTCTGATTACATGCTGTTGAAATGGAATGGTGTAGAGTCTGACGACTCGGACTGGTCGAACAATCGGATCGGAACGATCCCACTACCGCACAAAGGCAGTGGTCGACCATTCCCCTCGGTGCGTGCACTACTACTACAGTAGGTGATCACAAAACTATAATAGAGCTTAATTGCGCAGTTGTTTTGCGGAAGCGGAAGAGCAGACAATCAGACAAAGCAGTAAGAAAGTCAGACAAGAAGATGAAATAGCTTAAACATACAATTCTGACAAGAACTCTGAACGCAATAAAAGACAATGATTGATTCAGATTAAGGTATAGAAATACAAGTCAGATTGATGCTATGAGCACAAGACAATAGCGGACGAAACCGCGTGCTCAGGAAGCTAGATCCGCTCTGTAAAAGCTATGAGCCTATTACTGACAATCAGTCTGAAGAAAGAATCGATGCATGAAAGCATCTACAGTGTCTGTCTCTCTGTAAATCACTATATTTGATCCACTTACTTTTTAGATAATTAGATTACAATGGTCATCTATATACAATTTTCATTTGTGCAGATGAGTGTACTAAGAAGAGGGCGTGGAGCCGTTATGCCGTCTGGAGGAGCTCGTGGCTGCTGCTGCTGTCATTCTCCAAGTTGTTGCACAGTACAAGAAGTGGGCGTGGGAAGGCTTCGACTATTCGGAGTCGAGCTAGTTGCTGCCGTGGCCAATTAAGTTGTAGTCGATATGTTGGACAAGTCGGGTTTCCCCAATATGTCAGTTAAGTCAACAAGTCGGACTCTCCGATAAGTCAGCCTAGTCGGCCTTCCCCGATAAGTCGGCCAACCCCGACAAGTCGGTGCCATTCTCTTGCCTGTGTCTTTAGTAATAGAGTACTTCTGCAGTCTGTGCGACAATGCATGTAAAACTGCAGCGATATGAATGGAACTAGATTAACATGGGATTTAGGAGAGTAGAGGAGATAAATCCAACACACCTACCAAAAATTAGAAGTCGATGGTTTTGCTCCCCACGAAGCTCAGATCCCCCTGGCACCGTGTGCACCGCCTCCGTATCACTGAATAGATGCCTGCCGACTATTCACATGCCCTCATCCGAGTCCGATAGCTCATTTTAAAAAAGTTTGCCTCCTCCACGGCTGGTGCGTTTTTGGCCACGAGGAGGGGGCAAAAAAAAAATGTAATCTGTTTTTTTTATCATGTTTCTATGCCAGAAACGCAGTTTCAGAAACGCGTTTCTGTGCAACTCCTGTATGTTCTATGTCACATGTAACTATTGAGTTCTTGAAATTTCAAGTTGCAAGTTGGCAGCTTGCATTTTCTAACTTTGAATTGACCCTTGGTTTATTGTTGATTTTTTCTTTTCCATCTTCAAAATTGGAACTTCATCAAACATTCAAAATTCAAATTTCAAATTTCATGACTACTAATTTTGGATCCTTGAATTTGACAAGCTTGAAGGTATGCAAGGCTACTGACAAACTAGATGCCAGTGGTTCCATCAGCCCATATGTCTGTGGCTAATGTACTTCACCCATTGGTGCGATGCTGAGTTCCATGACAGGGAGCTCAAGGATGAATGGAAATCTTACATTGGTTGGGTCTATTCTAATCTTGTTGATCAAGCCAGACTTTTGGATGACTTAGAGGTGTTTAGGAACAAGACCCTAGAGTTAGGGACCTCTGAGCCGCAGTTGAGAGAGGGTAATAACTTGTAAATTATAATTTCTTTAAAGTTTTGTAATTGTAAGAAGATTTAAGGGCTTAGTTGCTAGCAATTAGTAGGCTATAACTACATCTTGAATCTCGATTCTCAAATCTCATTCTGATTTCTTGTGCAAGTCATGACTCAAATCAATGTTTAACAAAACAATCTCTTTGCTAGGTATGTCTTTTTCCTCCATAAAAGCTTTTCACTCCTCTCCTCATGTAAAGCATACACTATGTCGAAATAACATTCTCCTTTACGTAATAGTATCATTATTAACTTATCACTTTACTCACATACACAAAAGCGAAGGCCTATTTAACTCATGGTATAGATGCAAGAGCCTAGGGCATCAGATCAGTGCATGCGTATCCTCCCATTCTAGACCCTTTGATATTCTCATCTTATATCACTCTTGATGCACAAGATTTGCATAAATAGCAAGGCTTACGTTGAAAGTTATAGTAACTAGAAGTTTCTGAATGCTTAGGTATGTTGCACCGCATGTCATGGTGGGGGAAATATGGGATTGATGTTCTCAATCTACAAAGGCTTGCTATTAGATCCTCTCTTAGGATTGCACAATAGTTGTGTGTGAGACGAATTGTGGTACGTTCACGCTTAGTCACACGAAAAGGAGGAACATACTTTTCACCTCTCATCTTGATAGGTTGGTGTTTGTGCATGCCAGCTCGTGATTGCTAGAGAGGCTAAAGTTAACAAGAGAGCACCATACAGGTAAGTTGTAGCGGGTTTTAGTGTGAAGTATGTACTATGAAGTTTGAGCATTAACTTTGAATCTGGAAATTATAGAAGTTGAATTTGAAGTTTTGATTGATTTGATTCCAAAGAGTTTTATAGATCGATTTGACGATATTGACAGGGAAAGGGTTCCAGACTTGTCACGGAGATCACATGAGAGATATGTATGCATTCCTCCATCAGGAGGCCCTATTCATTGTAGGTTAATTCCGGAATCCGAATGCCCATTTTGTTAGGAATTAATGGTTAATTAGTTCATTGTAGAGGCCAGCCTGCGTGCTAGAAGGCCTATTTCTATTTTCAGTATAGGTACTGTCTATTTTTAGTAGAGGTACCTAAGTTAGTACCAATTTTGCTAGAATAGTATAGAAATCTATTTTAGCTAAGATAGCATAGATTTTTATTGTTAAGACTTCATAATTAGTATTCCAATTGCTATTGTAGAAGGATAGCTTTTGCTTTTGATTGTGGGCAATCTCTATAAGAGCAAATGGGTGCCCACCTCCATTGTAATCTTAGTTTCCAGTTTATGAAGCATAGCTTCTTGCAGTCCACCTTCTTCCCCTTGTGATTGATGTTTTGTGTGAGTACTAATAAGATTAGTTTACTCTGATTTCTGAATTCTATCATGGTATCAGAGCATAGGCAGCCGCATCAATCAGGCAGATCTGAGGGAGGCAGCATCCAGAACAGCAGAACAGGCGTTTTCTAGTGCAGACATATCTGGTGCAGGCGCACCTAAACAAAATGTCAGAATTGGTGTAGGTTTTGCCTTGTGCAGGTTCATCTGAAGGCGGCAGCAACTATTGAAGGTCGCAGCCAGGACAGGTTCTACCTAAGGACAATAGCACCTGGATAGGTCTGGATAGCGGCAACATCTGAGACAGGTATTATCTGAGGGAGGCAACAGCTGAGGATGGCATCAACCAGACAGGCAACGATCAGATAGGTGGTATCTGAGGGCGGTAGAACCTGTACAAGTTAGAACCAGACAGGTTCTATCTAGGACAGCAGACAGGAAAGCAAATCAAGATTCTACGTTTAGATAAGGGAGGTGAGTTCATATCTACAGAGTTCTAGAATCATTTGTGGGGCGAAGCAGTTAGTACAGCAGTTTACTTACTTAACATAAATCCTACAAAAGTTGTTCTAAATCGAACTCTAGAAGAAGCTTTCACAGTATAAAACCTAAAGTGGATCATCTACGAGTTTTTGGTTGTGTTGCATATGCTCACATTTCTAAAGATAATCGTCAAAAACTTGATTCAAAGGCAATCAAGTGTTTATTCTTGGGTTATGATGAGGAAGAGAAGGCATATCGCCTTTATAATCTTACCAGTAAGAAGGTAATTATGAGCAGGGATGTTGTGTTCGAAGAAAGTGAGTCTTCTAACCTAGAAGATCACGAGGAGGATGTATAAACTCCTCTTATAGATGATGTTCTGGAAGATACAGGTCCATGTGATACACCTTCTACACAAATTGTACCAAGGTTAAGTACACAGGTGGATCTTGGTAAACGTAAGGAAAGGTCAAGAGTATTTGATACATATTCTCCTTCTAAGTCACCTACAAAGAAGTTGCCAAGATGGTATTGTGAGACTATACAAGATAGTAAAATGTTGGATGAGGGAGAATCGAGTCAACAAGGAGCTAAGAGATTGACACGTTCAAGTGTCAACTATTGTGAAGATGGAGAAGAAACGCATTATGCATTTATGGCTTCAGTGTTGGATTCAGAAGATCCTTTATTTTATGAAGATGCTGCAAAGGAGCTAGTTTGGAAGGTTGCCATGGATGAGGAGTACAGTTCTATTGAAAAATGAGACATGGGATCTTGTTGTACTTCCAGCAGGTTGCAAGTGGATGTATAGAATCAAGTTTAAGTTTGATGGTTCTATAGATAAGTATGAAGCTGGTTGATCTACTGCGACACCAATGATCAAGTTGCAGTTATCTTCACAAAAGGACTTGGTCGTGAAAAATTTGAGAAGTTCAGGACACTCCTAGGTGTTATTGATAATCAATTATCCATTAAGGGGGAGTGTTAGGAAATAATGGTTAATTAATTCATTGTAGAGGCCAGCCTGCGTGCTAGAAGGCATATTTCTATATTTAGTATAGGTACTATCTATTTTAAGTATAGGTACCTAAGTTAGTACCAATTTTGCTAGAATAGTATAGAAATCTATTTTAACTAAGATAGCATAGATTTCTATTGTTAAGACTTCATAATTAGTATTCCAATTGCTATTGTAGAAGGATAGCTTTTGCTTTTGATTGTGGGCAATCTCTATAAGAGCAGATGGGCGCCCACCTCCATTGTAATCTCAGTTTCCAGTTTATGAAGCATAGCTTCTTGCAGTCCATCTTCTTCCTCTTGTGATTGATGTTTTGTGTGAGTACTAATAAGATTAGTTTACTTCAATTTCTGAATTCTATCACATTTCCCAATTCAAGAATCAAACTTCAAACATCAATGATCAGTTACAAAGAACTTTCGACTTAGTAAATTACATCAATGCATCACACTTCATTGTAAATGGGAAACTCAAAGCTGTAAGCTTGAAGTTGTAACTGTTGCCAATCCTTGCATGTAGGACCTAGGCACAGAGAGGCTACCAGCTCTTGTGTTGTGAAGGATGAGGAGCTTATCGACCATTTAGAGACCTCTGAGGAAGACTACAAATCTGAAAAAGAGGACGAAGAGAAGCATTCATTTGACAATGAGGATGGCTCCATCAACAATGATGATGATGAAGGGGAGCTTGTTGCAACCGCTGCACGAGAGCTTCCGAGGAGGAATAGGAGGATATTGTAGGAAGATGGATGTTGGAGATGGATGTTGGGCAATAGATATAAGATGTACAACTGGAATCTAGATTCTAGAAAGTAGTATTTCATGATTCATCCTATGTCTCTAGATTGATCCCAAGTTGTAACATTTGAGTCATGATTCATGTGTCTTGAAATACTGGCTCTTTATGTAGTCCTCCTGGAGCAGTGACAGTTTGATATCATACACCATACATATTTTTGTTAAATTTGTGCGCATGCCACATTTGAGTTACTATTATAGATTAAATTTTTTTTGTTGATGGAAGTTGAAGGTCGGACTTTGGAACTAGGTAGTAGCTGCTCTTGTTTACATTTGAAATTTGAATCTTCATTTTTTGATTTTGGAAATTGGCATTGATGATTAATCATTATACAGTTCCGGATGTACAATTTGATAGTTGAATGGAGTATGTACAATGCACATCATGAGATATGTAATACGGAATCTAAATTCTGGAATATGAAATTTGAATGATGGAATCTGGATTCTGGAAGTTCGGGGCCTAATTACAATAGATCAGCACATATCTTTTGCTACAACAGCAGCCAAAAAAAGAAAAAACCCGAAAAAGATTCCACGTTTTGAACAGGCACCAGCGGATTCAAACGCGTTTGAGCGTTTGACTCAGTTAAATAAGCTCATTCAAATCAGACCATGGAACATTTTTAATGTATCATACACATTCTAATCTGATGTCCTGCAGAAGTGTCACTTCATTTGTCACATCTTTGTAGTCTATTTTGCTAATTCTGTGTAAGCCAGTTTGACAATTGTGGAGGGAGAGAGAGAGAGAGAGAGAGAGAGAGAGAGAGAGAGAGAGAGAGAGAGAGAGAGAGAGAGAGAGAGAGAGAGAGAGAGAGAGAGAGAGAGAGTTGAGAATTAAATCAATATGATTCTCTTCAGCCAACTCCAGAAGAAAATCTGGAAACGGAAAGCTGACAAGTGCCACTCCAAGGAAACAGCTGTCAGGTGGTCCACAATGGAAATCAACCGAACTTCAGGAACGTCATGAAGAAGTTTCGATGGATTCTCGGGTTGCAGGTACTGGGAATGTTAAAAAGATGCAAGGAGAAGAACGTATTCCAGAAAAACTTGCTCGTGAGAGCGATTCAAAATTGACCTTGATAAAAAGTTCAGAAGAAAATCAGCAAATGCGACTTAATCACTCTTTTCTTGCAGAAGAACGGTATATAACTGACACTATACAGAATGATGTACCTGGAGAAGAGTTAGAGAAAAGCACATTTACAATTGATGCTACAGAGAAAGATGCACCCTCAGAAGAGGTAGAGACAAGTACAGTTACAATTGACGTTACAGAGAATGATGCACCCTCAGAAGATGTAGAGACAAGTTCAGTTACAATTTTTGCCACAGAGAGAGACATATCCAAAGAAGAGGTGGACGGTACCAGGCAAAGCCATCTAGCGGTATTGGAAAATATGAAGAAACAACCGGATGTAGAGGAAGCTCTTGCTCAAAAAAGAGAGAAAGAGGTCTTCTTGGAGGAAGAGGTACTACGCTTGGCTCAGATTGAAGCCCAAAAATTGGACCTCCTAAAGCTGGTTGAAGCAAATTCCTTCGCTGGAAACAAGGTATTTTTCTATCCACAAACTGTTCGAGCTGGAAGTGAAGTGCAAATATTTCTAAATCGCAGTACCACAGTTTTGGTAAACCAACCAAGAATAATAATTATGGGTGCATTCAATGATTGGAGGTGGATCCCTTTTAGCGTTGGAATGCAAAAAAGTGATCTTCCAGGAGACTGGTGGGTCTGCTCAGTTCAGGTACCGAGAGAAGCGTACAAAATCGATTTTGTATTTTTTAATGGTGAAAATATCTATGAAAATAATGCAACAAACGACTTCTTTGTGCTAGTTGAGGGTGGCATGATGAAAGGTGAGTTTGAGGACTTTTTGATTGAGGAGAAGAGAAAAGAGGCAGAGCGCTTGGCAGCAGAACAGGCAGAGAAGGAACGCATTGCTGCAGAAGAGCACAAACGGGCAGAAATAAAGGCAGCTGAGGAAGCTGATAAGGCAGAGGCGGTTAGAATTGTTAAGGAACAGCGTGAAAGAGAACAATTATTTATACGCAAAGCTGTCAAGAACATGGAGGGTGTCTGGAAGTTTGAGCCTTCAAATTTCTGTGCTGGAGGGACAGTAAATATTTTTTACTGTCGGTCTTCTGGACCACTTGCTTTCAGTAAAGAGATTTGGATACATGGAGGTTACAATAACTGGCAGGACTCCGTGTCAATTGTCAAGAAGCTTTCACCTGCACAATCCAAAGTTGGTGACTGGTGGTCTGTTGAAGGTATTGGCAGCCCTAGACATCTACTTTTGAACTTGTCTCTGTGCTTGCAATCTTCCAGTATGAAAACATCAGTTTGTAGGAAAGAATGAGCTGGTAAGCTATCATGTGGATAATACTCTAGTAGGAGCATTTTTGGTTCCTACTATTATCCAGGAGGTTGGAATCTTGTAAAAGTGAAAGCTTAAACAAAACAGATCCTGTAACATCCAGAACTTGTGGGAGACCACTGTAGTCTTTGTAGTTGCGTCAAACCATAGTTGTGTCGAACCGTGGTTCGAACCGGAAAAAGAAAAAAGAAAAAAAGAAAAAACTTAATTTAAAAAAAACTTAATTAAAAAAAAAAAACGGTTTCAGCATTTTCCAGAGAGAGAGAGAGAGAGAGAGAGAGAGAGAGAGAGAGAGAGAGAGAGAGAGACTTGACGGTTTTTTCGAGTGTTTCATTGTACATTGTAATATGTATGGTGTGACATTAATGTTTTGAGTGACAAGTAACAATGATCAATCTTTCTAGTCATGTATGGAAGTTGGTAGTTACTAGCTAATGTCACAGATGATATTAGATAGATCATAGCTAAAACTATAAGCAACAGATGGATCAAGAACCCTAAACCACAAGTGACAGGTATTGTTATGCAACGAGACTCAGGGGTTGCACATTAGGATTCAAATTTCACTATCGATTAATCATGAATTATAATCTACTTGTTACCTGTTAACACTAAGAAAGCACTTATTTTTGACATAATCGAAGGGTAGAAACTAGGGGGGGGGGGAGGGGACCCTAGGGGGGGGACCCTAAAACCGAGGACCCTAAAACCGATTTGCTGATTCGAACCTGGAGAAGCCGATTCTTTCCCGATTCAAACACGGTTTGAAAAGGCGATTCGAAAGGTACCATAAGACATTGCTAATGCCAGTGGGCTAAAATAGTTAAATCTCACATTGTTTGATCCCCTGAGACTGAGGACGGAAGTTGTTTATGATGTGAGTCTCAGCCACAACATTTCAAATTATTCTAGGAATTTATGGACTCCGTAGCATGTTCAAAGTGACCTTCTAAAAATAGAAATTATGCAATAAAGGAAGCATGTCAGCGGGGTGTCGACTTTGGTTATAAGTTTTTTAAAGTATAGTTTAATGTATTGATGGCTTCTTCTAGATTTTATTGTGACTTGTTTTATTTGACGTTTATACTCCTATATTTATTGTTTAAGAAACTGAGCACAAAAAATGCTACAAGAATATTCTTATATGAAATTCAGACTCAACACTATGGTGTTCTAAGTTACGGATAGAGCCACAACTGATCTAGAGCTAAGCTATGAAAGCATCACATAAGCAAGACTTAAGCTATGAAAGCGGCACATAAGCAAGACTTAACCCTAGAAAGCAGGAAAGAGAGAGATTAAGGAGGCTAAAGAGAGAGATCAATATCATCAGCTGAATAACAAATGACACAGTTTCCCTACTTATAGCCAAGAGGAAGCCCTAAAAGGAAGCTTCCGGTGGCTAGGGCCCAACTGGGAGGGAAAATAGTGCGCCCTCCAAGAAGGCCCCCACTCTCCAGTAATATGTCCAAATGGCCTAATAATGAATAATAAGGCCAAAGGCCAACCATATAGTCTAAGTGTCACTAATGAATAAAAAAGGGCCCATGGCCTGCTTATGCATAAAGTAAAGTAAATGTAAATGGACGCAGCGAATGTAATGAGCCGAGTCCATAACTCTCCTTGGCACAAAAGAAAAAGACCCAACTGCCGAAAAGAAACTAGATCAAGTAGCAGCAAGCCCTGGTGCATCAACAGCTAGAACAACATCTGATGTAGAGGAATCAACAAGTGCACTGATCCGCAAGTGATGGTGTATGATAAAAGACATCAATAGGCTCCCATGTGGCCTCCTCAATAGGACGACCATCCCACTGGACCAAAAACTGAATCTGCCGGTGGCGTCGACTATGGTATAGACGAACCTGTAATATAGCAGTAGGTAAAAATGGAAATAACTTTGGAGCAGTAGGAAACTCAGCATCACAAGGAGCGTCATCCTCAATAGCAGCATCTAATAAACTTACATGGAATACATCACAGGCGCGTGTGGAAGCAGGAAGCTATAAGCGATATGTAACTGGACTAAGAACCTCCAAAATGCGATAAGGCCCATAATAACGTGGTGCAAGCTTCTCAGTAGAAGCATGGCCCTGGACAAAATGATGACGTGCAAACTGTAGGCGTAGATAAACCATATCTCCAAGCTGAAACTCAACATGGCGGCGGTGACGATCAACTGAGGTCTAATAACGCTGTTGAACATGCTGTAAATGAGAACTGGCCCGGGTAATAAGCTCTCGAGCAACAAGGTATCCAAAAAAAAGCCCGAGAAGGTAGAACTCATCAACAACAGGAAGCCAATAAGGAAACTGGAAAAGAGATGGACACTCATTGCGAATAGCCGCATGATACACGTAACCATCAACCATATGTGCAAGGTGCCCCAAGAAAAGATAGCAGCATCGGAAGACTAGCACCAAGGAGATCATCCTGACAAAGGAGAGCTTAAAATGGAGAAATATGCACCAACATGGTCAAAAGCCCAACCATAGGGCCCATGTAGCAATGGCATACGGTACCCTCAAGGCCCATATCACGAGAAGAGCAGCATGCCAAAGGCTCCAGAAGGTCCAAGAAATCAATGCATCATCTAAAAAGACATGATGCATGAAAATAGTAGCAACAAATCTAGAAATAGTAGAGGCCCCAACTGACAAACTGTAGCTAAAAAACTCATCCAGAAGGGCCTCATATGGACATACCAATCCATTATAGGATACACCAAAAACGGATGGAGAATTGGATGACCCATCGGAACTGGCCGCAAGTGTAATCCCAAAGTACACGCCAGGCGCACAAGTGAGGAATAGAAGAAATGCACCGAGGAATAGGTTCCGCAACATCAGTAGCAAGCATCGGAGCAATATCCACGTGTAGCTGGGAATGAGTATCAAAGCACATATGAGCAACACTGAAGTATATGGCGGCAACATCCCCAAAAACTATCCAAGAGAGGAGAAGGAATTCTCTCAAGGTACCCTGATGGTCTCAGAACACCAGAACAAAGTGGCAACTCAGCATCGGAGACCAAGCAATATGGAGCAACCTGAAATGACAGGGAACTTGAAGATCACCCAGACAAACAGTAGCTGGAACGGAGGCAATAACCCAAGCCAACAGGATATGCCAAGCCTGACACTGAGCAACAATCCAAGGAACAGATAGAGAGCCACATGCATAATCATAGAGATATCCGCACCATAGGCGATCAGTAATATCGAAAAACCAGCACCAATCAACAGGTCCAAATGAAAACCAAGCTATATGTAATAACCAGGAATGCCATATATCCATCGCTGAAAATGAAGCAGTAGTGTAAGCAATAGGTCCAAATGAAATCCAAGTGATACGTAATAACCAGGAATGCCAAATATCAAGAGGTAAAAAGGAATTAGTCGCATGAACCCAAAAGTGTATACCATCAGCATGGACTGCAGCAAACCTATATGTAGAAACACCAGGAGACGGAAGGATGTCCGTGTACTCATCTAGAAAGATCCCAACATATAAATACCCTAGATAAGTAATAGTGACCATCTGGCAAATATCCTCGGATGAAAAATGTGTAACAATAAGGACCAAAGGCGCATGAATCGTGTCAGGAACCGTAGAAATATCATGAGGCAGATCACAAACCTCACGCAGAGGTCCATGGAGTAAAGCGAAAGAAGATACAACCTGATCACCAATAGCGAGGGAACCATCAAACGTGGACCCATGAAGAACCCCATAGAAATCAACAGGAACATCGGCCATAACAGACTCAAGAGATGGAGATATAGAGACCAATGGAGAAGATACTGCACCAACCACCGAACCAGGAGGGCAATTTGAAATATGCACAAAAGCAATAGTAGAAATACCACCAAGGTATACGGTCTCAATATCAATGAAACTAGGAATGACCACTGAATACGATATCTGTGAATCAAGGCATATAGGCGCAAGGCACATAGCAACAACCTGTAAATCCGAAGCAGCATCAACCTGAGGAAAGAGCACTCACAGATGGTGAAAGTGAAGCAGCAACTGATGTATTTTGAATGGAAAGAAGACCTGCATCGTCAGCCTTTGGCAGGCTACGCATAAACTGCTTCCCGATAACCAACGGGAAGTCTCCCTGAGAATCAATGCCAACGAGTGAGTGTGTAACTGCATCAAGTACAAATGTCAATGTCTGCTGTGTCAAGTCCAGTGTAACGGTTCCAAGACATGCAAACCAATCAACACCAAGGATAAGATCATAACGCTCCATAGGAATAATGTAAAGATTTGCCTGTCCAGAAAAATCTCCAATGTGGTATGGTAAACGCTGAAACATCTGAGAACTAGGAAAAGAATGGGAACTGGCAACCTCAACTGTGAGAGGCTGTGAAGCAGGAACAGGTGAAGCACGTATCCGACTAGTGATATAACTGCTAATAAAAGAATGAGTGCTGCCAGTATCAACTAAAGCATTATACTCATGACCTGTAATACGTACACGTAACCGAATGGAGCGAGGACCGGGACGCCCTGTCCAAGTAGCATAGGCAAGCTGAGCATGGCAAGTAGCAGGAAGTAAATTAGTGGAAAGCTCAGAGGATAGGTCAAGCTCATCAGAAATATGAATGTAGATATCGGAATCATCTGGAGTAGTGCCCTCATGGTAAAAAACAGCAGTAGTAGTAGGGAGAGGCTGACGGCAATCACGGGCAAAATGGTCAGGACTCTTACAACGAAATCAAAGACGCTGCTACTGAAGGTCAACGAACTCTGCAGACGTGTAACGTCGAACAAAAGCAGGTCGAGGAGTCGGAGGACGAGGAGACGAAGGGACAATGGAGAGAGCTGGAACAGAAGGGGCAGGTGTAGGGGTGGACGCAGTGGGAAAAGATGAAGTAGAAGGATGGGGTCGAGAGAAGCGGGAAGGAAGAGTGTCAGAGTACTTATGCTGTAAAGTACTAGCAAGAGACATCGCCTCAACAAGTGTGGGAGGACGGAAGGAAGAAACATCATAACGTAAAGCACCACGAAGCCCAGCAATGTAACGAGAAATAAGCTCAGTGGGCTGTAGATCTGTGAAAAGATAAGAAAGCTCCATAAACTGATCTGTATAAGAAGCAAGATCATTGGTCTGAGTGAGACTACGGAATGTATCACGTTGGCGGTCAAGCCACTGAGGATCAATCATAGCATGATGGAGGTCACGGCGAAAAGTATGCCATACATGGAGCCCTTCCCGATCAGGATCAGCTCTATAAACTCGCCACCACGTGGCGGCGCGTCCATCTAAATGTAAAGCAGCCAACTGGATCTTCTAAGGATCAGTCTTAGGGTAGATCTGAAAATATGTGTCAAGCTTAGCAAACCAATTCTCTAATAAGTGTCCGTCAGAGGAACCGGAATAGGTAGCAAGCTGTACCCTATCACGAAAGTCTCGAGCAAAGTGTGGCTCAGGAAGTGGGGGACGTGAAAAGAAACCAGGAGGTGGGTTAGGTGGAATGAACGGTCCACCACCAGGCTGACTAGGAGAGGAAGATGGAAATCCAAATGGAGGGGGGAGTCCCAAATGAAGGAAAAACAGGAGCTTTACCAGGACCATGAGGCTGTAAAGAATCAATCTGTGACTGCATAGTAGCAAAGCCTATCATAACGGTATCGAAGCGAAGAACGAGGCTAGAAAGGGTCTCATCCATGCGACGAAACTGATCGGATAAGGTTTCTTGAGTAGTCTCACTCGGGGTAGGTGAATGTGCCATAATGATAGTGGAAGGAATAGACGAAAACTTGAGAGAGCGGACTCTTGTCGTCACCCCAAATTAGTCTATTAAAACCACTATTATCACAACTAGAAAAGGACATCAATTAACAAATGAAAAAAGTGAAAATGAAGGTTGTAAAAATGCGCTGGACAGCCAGGAGGCAAGTGACAAATTGGAGTATCAAACAGAGTCGGAATTTTGTGAAATTTGGTTGAGGATGGGCGATGGACAGCCTGCAAACAAGGTGTGAAAAATGGCTACAAACGGAGAAAAAAACGGACGAAAGTGACAAGTATGAAGCGGCTGGACAGCCTGCAAACAAAAGTGAGAGGGCTGAAAATGGGAGGAGGAACGGATGAAAGAGATGAGGGAATTGGGCGCTGGAGAGCCTGCAAACAAGCTGGAAATGGGTGATAGAGGGTTGGAACTTTTTTTTTTTTTGTTTTCCGGCCGCCAAATTTAGCGGAAGTACTTCCGCTAACTATCTGCTAAAGCTTCGCCAAGGAAAATGCTTTGATAGGAGCTGGTCCTCCTCCAAACTGTGCTGAATGTTGCTGAAGCAAAGAGACGAAATCCCTCAGCAAAGAGAGAAAAATCAGCAAGGAAAATGGGCACCCAATCAGGAAATCAGATCTGAAATTCAGCAATCAGGAAAGTGCTCTGAAACCAATTTACGAATAGAGCCACAGCTGATCTAGAGCTAAGCTATGAAAGCATCACATAAGCAAGACTTAAGCTATGAAAGCGGCACATAAGCAAGACTTAACCCTAGAAAGCAGGAAAGAGAGAGATGAAGGAGGCTAAAGAGAGAGATCAATATCATCAGCTGAATAACAAATGACACAGTTTCTCTACTTATAGCCAAGAGGAAGCCCTAAAAAGAAGCTTCCGGTGGCTAGGGCCCAACTGGGAGGGAAAATAGTGCGCCCTCCAAGAAAGGCCCCCACTCTCCAGTAATATGTCCAAATGGCCTAATAATGAATAATAAGGCCAAAGGCCAACCATATAGTCTAAGTGTCACTAATGAATAAAAAAGGGCCCAAGGCCTGCTTATGCATAAAGTAAAATTAATGTAAATGGACGTGGCGAATGTAATGAGTCGAGTCCATAACTTTCTGGGACTCTATCATGAACAAAGTTAACCTTTTCTATTGTAAACATAAACTGAAACGCGAGTAACTACAGGGTTATGAACTTTGTTTTCTATCCTTTTTAACGAAAATACTGTTTGGAGTTTTTGACCCAAGAGCTTAACATATTAATGCTTTCTATATTAAACTGTGAAGTATTTTACCACTGTTTGTTATCTATGCCTTAGTTCTTTTCTGCTTTGTTATCTAGAAGTAGTATTATGCATGACAATTATTTTCTGTCAGGATGCAATTTATTATCATAACGTACATAGCTTTTTTTATTACTTTTACAAGCTACAAGTTACAACAAGAACTGAAATTGGCAACAACACCTCCTTGAGATGCATGCAATGTTGGGCACTCAGGCAGTCATGGACTGAGGCTGTATGTGGCTACGCTAATGAGATGGGGTGGGAAGATCCATTTAAGCTCAATGAAAATCTTAAGAGATTACCATAGATTCATCTTTAACGACATCGTTAACAAGCATAGTTCTGTCCCTGCACGAATCTCTCATTTGAGTATTCTCTATGAAAATCCATGCTTTACCACAAAAAAGGAATGTCTTCAAGTGTATCATTTATTGTGCTTTTTGTTTCAAGATTTGGCTTAAACTAATGGTTTTACCTTATGACAACTTTTGGATGAAGCCTATTCATTTTTTGATTATTTTGAGTTTGACAGATATTCAACCAAAAGCTACTTTTTCGACCTGACTATATTATGGAAACATATGATTGCAGCATGTCTTTCATAGACTAGTTGGTATGATTGTTTGCCTATCGAATTTTTGGTGATTAGTAGATGAGAGACTTATAGATGTTTCCAGTCTTTCAAAGATTGATTGCCAAGACTTCGCGATGAACTTAGAATCACGATCGCTAATAAAGCATATAGCTAGAAATTTTTTTCCATGAAAAGTCACATCGACTACTACCCAAGTAACATTGTGATCCTTTGAATTTTGGGAATTCCAGTTGCAAAACCCAGTGAAGGTGATTTCCCATTTTTTATTAGGAAAATTCCAATGGATGCAACATACTAACTGCTTTGAGTCTTTATGATCTATTTACTTGGCATTGTCCACACCTTTAAACATATGCCTCCACATGACTTTTCATCTTTGGCCATATAGCTTCACTTAATAAGGTCAAGTGTCCTCTATACCCCAAGCGTGACGTGCATTACTTGATCTAGAATTTTCTTGCTGAACCTCTTGCCAATCTCCTTGAAGTAGCCATTGGTTCACCAAAGATATCAAAGAGAAAGGTACAAAGTGGATTGGATCTCAGCAAAGCATAACTAATTAACTAATTCAATGTACTATCTAATAAATAAGAGGACCTGGTTCAAGGTATCAACAACACAATTTGATGTACCCCTTCGGTACTTAATGTCAAACTTGAACTTTTGAATGAGTTCCGACGATCTGGGTTTATGTCCTCTTAGATCTATGACATCAGAAATATACTTAAGGGATGAGTGATCTAGATCTATACAAATAATGTCTCCAAATTTTCAAGTCGTGAATGGCCACAAAATTTTCTTGCTCATACGTCGAGCGTGGTCTAACTTCTTGCTCTTGAAAGCAACTGGTCTACCGTCTTGAAAGGGGACCCACGAGCATTGTTATGGACACACATAGTCCATATTTCTATTTGTTTGGCTATCTTTAGTGGACACATTTTTTATTATATTTGACAGGCTCGAAACACTATTTTTACATGGTTCCTAATTTGGTCCTTGATACTTATATTTTCATTCCCTCCAAGTCAAGTGAAGGGAGATACCTTTTGCTTAGTATAAATAGCCACTAAGGCTATACATTTTGTTAACTATGAGGTTTTAGTCTTGAGCTCCTTGTAGGGGTTCCAACTTTGTATTGAAGATCTGCTTGAGCTATCGACAACCATTGATTTCTTTACTTTACTTGTTGGCGAATGCTTGTGAATGATTATTTCGTCGCTTTCATGGATGCTATTTGTTATCTTTCTTATTGATTCTGTTGCACTCCAATCTCCCATGGGCTCCCAAATTTTGATGGCCGGTGTGAGGAATCATCCACCCATCCATAGGTGCCCTCCTCTTGAGTCTATTTGATTGCTATTCTGGGCCAGGGACACATGGCTGCCATGCAAGGGGTGATCAGTCCCCATGGTTCCATGAAATCCTGTACCCGCAATCAGTGCGTGACTCTGAGGCACCACCCCCATGCCTCGTCATGGACCTGTGACACACTGTCACCCAGCGTAACTGCCATCTAGCTGCTCATCCAACAGAGGCCTATCCGCTGCTGACGACTAGGGTCCATACGGTCATAACCCCGCCTACTGACATCCTGTTAGGCGGTCACACTAGGTCACGACCTGTGAAGCACCGGACCCAATTGGTCCCTTGGTGTCCATCCCAGTTACTGGCCTCGCCAATACCCTGGCCCTCGGCCCCTAGTAACTGGTCGTGCTTGGAATACGTCAGAGCTGGACTTAACAATCCTTCCCTCTTCTGGCAAGTCATCGATCCTCAATGACAAACTTTGGGTGAGACTTTCGCAACGCCTGGCGAGTCTCCCAGGTAGCATCAGATAAAGGATGCCCCTTCCAAGCCACTAGATACTCCTAGAGGAGATGATTCCTCAATCATCGCTCCCTCCGATCTAGGACTCTCTTTGGCCCATAACCTGTGGTGTCTTTCTCTTCCAGAGACACTAGACCCTCCACCAGGCTATCGCCATCGTGCAAACATTTCTTAAGTTTGCTAAGATGAAACACTGGATCCATCTTGCATCCCACATGTAGCTGTAGTTTATTGGCTACTTGGTTGACCTTTTTAATAATCAATAGTTATGGACTTGGCTCTTTACATTGGCTCTAGTGTCACTTTTATGGCAGCTTATGATATGGATCTCTCTCCTTTAGCCTCCTTAATCTCTCTTTTTCCTGTTTTCTAGGATTAAGTCCTGCTTATCTGCTACTTTCTAGTTTAGCGTTAGATTACTTGTGGATCCGTTCGTAACTTGGCATCAGAGCACTTTTCGGAGCTTTCCAGACTTGAAAGACTAGTACGTGATAGTGTTCAGAGTCTCAATGCTTTGAAACAAGCTGTTTTAGCGCAGTATCGAGTGAATCCCGCTATCCACGGTAGTAGTCCTTCTGTTCCACCATCACCCCATAAGGTAGTACCTAAGGATTTGCGTCTTCCCACCTTTGGTGGAGAAGAAAAGGACCGTAACCGAGATTCGGTTGTCGCCTTTCTGGTTAAGCATGATGATGCTTTTCGATGAAAAGGGACTCGTGATGAGGATCGGCCTTTAGAAGCTAGCATCTCCCTGACAGGAAAAGCCTTTAGGTGGTGGATAAGTCTGCGGGAAAGTGGTTCGTAACCAAAGACTTGGGATAATTTTCAGGATATGTTCAAGAAAAACTTTCTCCCTGAGAATGAAACCAATAGAAACTGGGAAGATTGGGAAACCTGTTCCATGGGAAACCATCCTCTTACCCAATACATCGCTAGTTATCGGGATGCTACCATGAAATTGTCTGACTTAGATGATTATAATCAGGTAAGGGGATTCATTTGGGGTTTGCAAGCGGAATACCAAAAGTATTTTGCTCTTGAAGCCTAAAACATTAGAAACTACTATCACCCTTGTACATCCTATGTAACTAGCAGTACTTCAGTGACCTCTAGATGTCCATTTAGTGTTGGGGGCTAAATGGCAAGTTACCCTTGGATAAGGGGTACCCTTAGGATTAAGGGTAGGTGCCTTTGGATAAGGGCAGGTAAGTGACTATACCTTGATCGGAGGTATGGAATCAAGTTACCCTTGGATAAGGGGTACCCTTAGGATTAAGGGTAGGTGCCTTTGGATAAGGGCAGACAATTGACTATACCTTGGTCGGAGGTATGGAATCAAGTTACCCTTGGATAAGGGGGTACCCTTAGGATTAAGGGTATGTGCCTTTAGATTAAGGTGTTGGTGTCCTTGGATAAGGGCAGGTAGGTGTCTATGCCTTGGTTGGAGGTGTGGAACCTAGTGAGGTGTTAGAAAGTCATTACCATGGGTGTTTTGGCTATTTTTCTAAACCTTGGGCCTCAACCTTGAATCATATCACTTTATTGGTCTTGGACCAAAGTATACAAGCACAACTTGGGCAATGGGACCTAGTAGGAGGGCGCCCTCCCAAGGTGTCCATTGAGTTCCCAACTCCCACAAGAAAAGCATTCAAAGAGTCATAGGTTATGGAAGAAGTCTCTTGACCTTCCATAAGCCTATGAAGGTTCTTTAACTTCCCTAGGCCTCTCTCTTTCTCATTGGTTGTGCATGGAACTCCATAGTGTATTGGAGGGTGCCAATTGCCATCTATATGAGGGGAGTAGGGCGCCCACTGGGGGGGAGAGAGATCTCTCTTGTTTGCTATGCTTATGCTCTAGTGTGGCTACTAGTGTATAGAGTGTTTTCTTGTGTGTAGTATGCTTAGGGTTTGGATCTTGAGTATGCTATGGTTGTGGTGGTATGCTTGTGATTAGTTATTAATTAGCAAGGGGGTGCTAGATTAGCCAAGTTGCAGGATTGGATGTGCTAGCTAGCTATGGTTGGGTGGTGAATACTTGAGGCCACTTGTTATCTACCTTTGTGATTCAGATTAGGGACATAGGTGGAGGAGAGATCCATGGAGGCTTGAAGATCCTTACTTGCAGGTGGAGGCATCCTAGCTTGGAGTTGGGGAACGTCTTGGAGCTTGCAGGTTACTTGGAGGACCTTTGGAGGCACTACCTTTGGATTAGGAGAGATTTGTGTAAGACCGATAGGTACTTCGGTCGTATTTGGCTAGATGTCCTGGTAGGTTCTTCTAGATCTAGTGATGAGCTTGGAATGTAGGATTCCAAGATTTCTCCTCAGGACAAGATATAGAGAGACTATTCCATTAGGAATGGGTTGCTTTTCCGGAATGGAAAAGTTTGTGTGCCAAAAAATGATGATATAAGGGCCCAAATCCTGCATGAATGTCATGACAGCCCATGTGTAGGGCACCTTGGCGCACAAAGGACGCTTGACTTAGTAAAAAGGAACTTTTACTGGCCTAATTTAAAAAGTCAAGTGGAGGCATATGTTCGCAAGTGTGCACAATGCCAAGTTAATAAAGCTGAAAGACTTAAGGCAGCTGGTTTACTAATGCCCTTTGTTTGGTTTGCCAAATGACATTGTTAGTGATCGAGATCCAAAGTTCATTGGCAAATTCAAGCAAGCGGTCTTTGAGATTAGAGACCACTTTAAGTTTGGGGTCATCAGATCATCCTGAATATGAGGTTAATGAACAACGTGTTCAGACATCTCTTGGGCAAGATTGTATTAATCTACCTTGATGATATCCTGGTCTTTAGTCGTACTAAAGAAGAGAACTTTGAACACTTGCGTCAAGTGTTCCAGGTCCTGAGAGAGAATTCCTTGTTTGCAAATGGAATCAAAATGTGAATTCTTCAAGGAAGAGATTCACTACCTCGGACATATTATCTCCGCTGAGGGGATCAGGATGGATCCTGAGAAAGTAGCCACAATTATGCGATGGCCAGCACCAACTTCGGTGGAAGAGCTGCAGTTCTTCTTCGGATTGGCTGGATTTTACAGGAGGTTTATCCATCAATATGCCCTCTTGACTGCTCTTTTGAAAGATCTACTCAAGAGTAAGGGCAAGTACTTTAGCTGGGGGCTTCAACAACAAGCGAGCTTTGAAGATGTAAAGGCTGCAATTGCAACTGCTCCTGTCTTAAGTTTAGTGGATTTAAATGAAACATTTATAGTAGAAACCGATGCCAGTAATCAGGCAGTTGGTGCTGTTCTCACTCAACACGATCGTCCGGTCGCGTTAAGAAATTGGATAAACACCAGTTGAATTATTCCACTTATGAGGAGTTGTTTGCAATTAAGAAATGAAGGCATTACCTCTATGGAGCTAAGTTTGAGATCGTGTTTGATCAAGAAAATATCAAGTGGCTTTCCTCCCAAAGTGACTTGAAAGGAAGAAAAGTTCGTTGGGCCGAACTTCTCTAGGAGTTTGACTATCAACTAAGGTACAGGAAAGGGCGCTCCAATGTGGTAGTAGATGCCCTGAGTCAAATGCCCATGGTAAGCACCCTAAGTTTTATGGTATTCAGGAGTGAATTCCTGGAATCACTCAGAGGAAAGTGTGTTAGTGATTCTCACTACGCACTTGTGTGGTAGGCTATTGAGCAAAGGAATTCCACCGCCACACCAGGGCCATCAGAGAATGTTGCCGGCCATTGGAAGATGTTGCATTTGCGTCGGGACGGGACGCGCCACCTGAAGATGATGCGGAAACATCCGAAGTGGATGTGCGATCAGCAGGAGTTGCGGATGCTCGATGGAAGAATTTCTCCATTGAGGACAGGTACCTCTTTTATAAAGGAAGGGTATGTGTACCCAAGTGTTACATACATATGTAACTAGCAGTACTTTAACCCCTATCTACCCATTTAGTGTCTGGGGGGTTAAATGGCGAATCACCCTTGGATAAGGGTTACCCTTAGGATTAAGGGTAGGTGCCTTTATATTAAGGTACTAGTGTCCTTGGATAAGGGCATGTAGGTGTCTATGCCTTGGATAGAGGTATGGAACCTAGTGAGGTGTTTGGAGGACCTTACCTTGGGTATTGGTCATTATCCTAAACCTTGGGCCTCAACCTTGAGCCACAATTACATAATAGGCCTTGGGCCAAAGTTTGCCATCACATAAGAGTCATGGGGAACTAGTAGGAGGGTGCACCTACTAGGGTCCCAAGATGTCCCTAAAGAACCCAAGAAGTTTTATTCAAGAACCACAAGTTATGGAAGATGTCTTTTGACATTCCACTAACTTGTGAGCCTCTTGGTCCTTCATTTGCCTCCCCATTTCTTATTGGCTTGTGTAGGCATTCCATAGTGCTTTGGAGTGTGTCATTGGCCGTCAATAAGAGAGGGAGAGGGCACCCAATTGAAGGGAGAATTCTTGTGTTGTGACTTGCTTCTATCCTCTAGTGGATTGCTAGTGTGTAGAGAGCTTGGATTTTGCTTGCTTGCTCTTGTGAGGATCACCATCTTTGGTATGGGACTTAGATGGGGGTAGGATCTTGAGCATGTGTTTTGGTAACAGTATCTAAACGAGAAGAGAGGCTGGAAATGGCAGCATCCATGGCCTGACGAATATGATTTGTCAAAGCATCCTAAGGAGGTTCACTTGTGGTGGGAGAATGAGCTTCCAACATGATGAAAGAGAAATGAAACTAGAGCAAGAGCGCGAGATTGAGTGAATCCAATGGACGAACTGAAGGAGAGGACATAACTCACGACGCTACCACTATTGCGTGATGTTAACCACCACATTGATTTAACGTCCTGGGTCTGCTCCTCCCTCCCATCCTCCCTACCGTATGTCTAAGTCTGAGCGTGAAGAGGTTGAGCTTCAGATCTCTACATTACTAGACCAAGGTCTTATTGCTCCCAGCCATAGCCCTTTTGGTGCCCCTGTTCTCCTTGTTAGTAAGAAAGATGGTACCAAACGTCTCCACGTAGATTACCGTGCCCTCAATAAGCTAACTAGACGTAACCAGTATCCTATCCCTCACATGGATGACCTTTTTGATTAGCTTGGCACTTCCCAAATTTTTTCAAAGATAGACCTTCGTTTTGGATATCACCAGATTAGGATGCACCTTTCTGACCAACATAAGACTGCTTTTCGTACCCATCTTGGTTTATATAAGTTTCGTGTGCATTGCTGAGATCGAATTTTTTGGGTTTCTTATTTGTAATGGGCATATTCGCCTTGATCTTCGTAAGGTCAAGGCTATCTAGGACTGGCCTAAACCAAACGATGTTCACCATGTTCGTATGTTCCTCGGTTTAGCCACTCACCTTCGCCGCCCCGTTCCACACCTTGCCACTGTGGCTGCTCCTCTTCATGCTCTTCTAAAATCCTTGCGGATTATCTCCGCCACTTTGTTACTCCTTCAGGGAAGGACTGGGATCAACATTTATGTTTAGCTAAGTATAACTATAATAGCTCAGTTAGTACTAGCACTGGTGTCTCTCCTTTCTTATTATCTCATGGTTATGCACCCCTGTTACCTGGGACACCTCTTCCTCTTGAGGATACACTTGTTACACTTGCCTCTTTTAAAACTTCACCAAAGCCTAGTCAACAACTTTGTCGACCACTATTGACATGGAATTGATAGAGAGGGTTAACCCTTTGCGGCCAAGTGCTCTCTCTCTCTCTCTCTCTCTCTCTCTCTCTCTCTCTCTCTCTCTCTCTCTCTCTCTCTCTCTCTCTCTCTCTCTCTTCGGGACAACACACATTTACAGCACGTCCAGCAGCGGTACCAGACTTCTGTTGATCGTCATTGATGGCATGTTCAGTTTCAGGGTGGGGATATGGTTTATCTACCCCTTCGTTTTGCTTGACACCACTTTATTCAAGGCCATGCTTCTACTGAGAAGCTTGCACCACGTTATTATGGGCCTTATCGCATGTTGGAGGTTTTTAGTCCCGTGACATATCGGTTGCAGCTTCCTTCTTCGACACGGGCCTGTGATATATTCCATGTCAGTTTATTACGTTCTGCTATTGAGGATGATACTTCTCGTGATGCTGAGTTTCCTACTGATCCAGAGTTATTTCCCCTCCTACCTGCTGCTATTCTACAGGTTCGTCTTCATCATAGTCGGCGCCGGCGGCATATTCAGTTTTTGGTACAGCGGGATGGTCGTCCTGACAAATTTCAAGGCCTAGCTATGGAGTATCATAACATCATAGTAAGCACACTATGAAAGCTTGAAAAAACCAGCTATGGAGTAGAACACCAAAGCAAGAGAGAGAGGACTTCAAAACTCACACAACTTGAATGATTATTCAAAGAGTAGTAGGGCGTGAAAACCCCTCCAAACTTTGGGCTACATTTAGCATGTAATGTATAGAGGTGGTGTCTTGCTAATCCTAGCTCTAGAACCCACATGGGTCCTCAACCTACTTGTTATTACTTGCCTAATTAGCACAAGTGGAGTGTACTACGTACATAAATGTTTTACCTTCATGTCTTATGCACAACCTTTTGTGGACGAGAATCTTTATAGGCAACTTGTGGGTAGCCTAATGTATCTCACCACTACGAGACCAGACATTTCCTATGTGGTTGGTGTAGCGAGCCAGTTCACGAGTTCTCCAACTAAAGCACATTGGAAAGCAGCCAAGAGGGTTTTGAGATATGTCAAAGGGACAACCTGCTATGGGATTGAGTACACAGATGACGGAAGGCTTCAGCTTGGAGGCTTTACCGATTCGGATTGGGCAGGTGATAGGGATGATCGAAGGTCGACCACAGGTTAGACTTTCAACCTTGGTTCAGGGGCCATTTCTTGGTGTAGCAAGAAACAGCCCACAGTTACCTTATCATCGATAGAGGCTGAGTACAGGGCAGTGGCAAAAGCTACCTGCGAGGCGATATGGCTCAGGAGACTTCTTGAGGAGGTGCAGATTCCACAGGTTGGTCCTACTATTCTTCAGTGTGATAGCCAGAGTTGCATCCAGCTTGCCAAAAATCCTGTGTACCATGCTCGTACGAAGCATATTGAGGTGGATCAGCACTTCTTACGAGAGAAGATACAAAGCAGAGAAATTCAGATCCTTCATCTCGAACTCATTTGATAAATGAGCCTTCACCTTTTCAATAAACTGCCCATTGTTACCTGTGATGACCAAGTCACTCTGTTATCCATTTTCGGTTAGTAGTGTCTACAATCTAGGAGTTAGTAGTTACTATAATTTGCAATGTGTTTGAAATTTTGTTTACGTCCCTACATGTTGTCCCCCCCGTCCCCCCCCCCCCCCCCCCAACACAGTTTAAAAAAAAACTAAATAAAACAAAAGAACATTTTTGCAGCGTTTTGATCCGGAACGCTGCTGAATCCCGGAACCGTTCCGGTACGCCTGTACATCTATGATTTGAAATTGCACTCCATGACATAGCATCAAATAATTTACTGTATTATTCAAGTTTTGTTCCATTCTTGTTGTGCCACTAGGTTTACACACACTGGATGTATCCAATATAACAATCCGGGTCAATATGGATGCCCAAACATTACTTCATCCATGCAAATGATGGTGGGAATACTTATTACTTTATGGCCATGGGTTAAGCCTTTCAAGCTCTTCTCAGCTGATCTTAGAAGTAACCTTTTGAAAATCAGACAAGGCAATCAAGCTAGAAAAGCCTTTCAGGATTTAACCTCCCTCTGAATCCTTGTGACCCATGTATTGCCATTGTTGAAGTCAATCAAGATGAATTTTCAAGATTGACCAGAACCAGGTACATTATGCTGACAGATTCAATATCTTTATATCTGTAAGTGATTGCCATCATCAATTACTTAGTAGTAATTCGATTGTAAAAAAAAAACTGCATTTGTGTTCTTCCCCATGTGAACTTCTATTTCCTTACATAATGTAGGCATGCAAATAGAACCATTGTAGTCATTAGGTTGTAGAAAGAAAAGTGCAGTTGTGTTCTTTCCCATGTGAACTTCTGTTTCCTTACATAATGTACACATGCAAATAGAATGGTTCTATACTCACATTCGAGAGTATCTTAAAGAATGCTTGTTGCAATCTAATCACATTCTTTTCTGAATAGAATCTACTAAAATAGTCTCTGGGAAAATTTTTGAGTAAGATGTCAAGAATGTGATACAGGCAGTTTAAATTTTCTGCATCTAGTGTGTCATTGTGCATTGAGAACCATTTGCTGCACGTTGGGTTGAAGTTCTTAAAGAGGCATCAGCCCAAGGAGCACACTATTTTGTACCTATTCGTGGCCACCTTTACGAGGGCCTCGGCATGCAGGCAGAAAACCAAAAACTCCAGTTTAGCTTTTCTGCTCTCAAGAACTCGAATAGCTACTCATATTGTCTATTTTGGGTTTTGGTTGAGGTAGAAATTGTGTGCAATGGCTCAGCTTGGAATGTCAATGATTTTCGCCTTTTGCAAAAGCCATGGATAACAAGGGTTGACTCAAATACCAACTTTCACGTATTGTGTTGTTCAAGTTGCTGCATCACAAAGGCTATCTTTGTACTGCATGATGGTTAACTACCTTTACATAAATAATATTTGAAGTTTCAGAGAAGTTTGAAGGTTTGGTAGACTAGGTCTAAATTTTCCAGACTGCAATTTCCGAGTTTGATTACATTTATTTTAGAGATATCCTTTATCCCACATTTTGTATGTGGATGAACCATCTATTGCTCAATAAATCTGAATGATACTGGATGTGAACACCCAAGTTAGTTGTACATTTTCTATAATTGCTAAAAAAAGCTGTTAATTAATACAGCTTGTTTTGTCATGTGCAGTGTATGTCCAAGAAAGCGCATACATGCTTAATTGGGTATTTGCCGATGGGCCTCCAAATTCAGCAAAACTGTATGATAATAACAATTACCAGGATTTCCATGGACTTGTCCCCAGGAGTATGCTTGAAGATTTATACTGGGCCATTGTTGAAGACGAAGTATATAAGAACCTGAGGCTTAAGAGGCAGGAGCAGGAAAAGGCTGAAAAGAAAAAGGTAACAATAATGCAGACAAGTGATAATTTCAATTCACAAATGCATTATTTTTTTCCTCAAAAAATAAAACCCTTACAAAAATGGAATACATTCCTATTATAGCTGTAACACTTGAATATGAGTTGTGGGTTGACCTTTGATATCTGTTTTAAAAAAACGATATTTTCAGCACTAACTGTCTGACCTGTCGACATCTAAATGGATGTTGAGAATGGAACCAGCCATCTATAGTGGCAGCTAGTGGATGATCAGAATTTGATGATTGAGACTGGTCATGTTCTCAAGGTCCAATCACTATTATTATTACTGTACCCACTGATATCATAAACAACAATCAGACAAAAGTGCTTGCTAAAACAAAACAACTAACTGGTGCAAGAGATAACTGAATATTTCGTATTTCGAAGTCAGAGTAGTATTTTAAAAAAAAGTATTGCCAAGTCTGTGCAACAAAAGTGCAATGCCAACTGCTACTGACAAGTGCTCTGTTCACTCGATGGGGTGAGTAATGGGAAATGTTGGTCCACATGTGGTGTGCTTGGGTTGGGTGGTCCAAAGGCCTGTTTTAGGTAAAAGAATAGCTGATAGAAAATTACTCTGTTTACAATAGGTTTCGAATGATATTAATTGTTTGGTATTTGTGTGTGCAAGGCAAGATCTAAGATCAGTTGTTGGAGTTTGTACTTTGCTTTCAAATTCTCAAAACTACTAACATTCAATTCTTATTGTGTCAGCAAAAACCTACGCTAATTTCATTGATATTTGCATCAAGGGGACACATGACATCTCTACGAGTGATAGACGAAATGAAACGAATAATCAAAGTAGTATTATCTCGTTTTGCCCGTCATGCCATATCAAGCCCTTCACTATGGTGGCCTAAATTGGTTTCAAGAAAACGTTTTGCTTCTTCAATGGCATTTTGGATATCCACAATACCACGTACCCGAATGTTGAGAGCTTTGCTACCCCGAAGTCTCTCCTCCGAAAGAGTAGCTGAGATAACCGACGAGATAGGTGTTGTAGGCTTAGCTCCTTTCTTGAGTACTGCTGCCCAAGACATGCTTTCTTCTTTATGTTGTTCAATTTTGTCTTCTAGTTCCTTGAAGCGGTTTGAGGATTCCGGTGTGGCAAGAATATTCATCATCATGTGGAATTTCAACCGAACCCTATGTGTCGTAGAATTTGTGGTTAACCTTTATATTTGACCTTTTGTTAGTTCATAATTTCCCATTGCTCATCAGTGTTCTACTCCTCTATTTCAAGTTGTAGCTTGACTTCCAAGCGAATGAGAATCAATTGAGACACTCTCCAGTTGGCAACTTTTATATTGGAGGCTTCATGCATTAATGCCAATCTATCTTGCATGGCAGAAGTTACGAACCAATTTACAAGATAAAGATGAAAAACCAAATAGAAGTCTAGCAAGCTATCATCTTGTAAATGATGAAAAATAGAATAAAGAGCAGCAAACCATCAAATGATGACGATTTTTCAAACACTCTATCAAAAGAAGATGAAATTATGTGCCTTGAAGAGCGTATGTTTAGGTATGCTTGTTGGGCTTGTTTGAAGTGAAACTGGGACAGTTTTTTGGAGATGGATAAAGTCGGCCTTCTCAGACTACCCTCCTTCATGGACGCTGAACAATCTTGTAGCCTTTGGATTTCATTGAGACAATGTCTACTTGCTGGGGAAGCAACGAATCATCGGAAGCGTGCTGTGTGATGTGCGGAATTGTGGGACTAGATAAGCTAATACGAATCACGAACAATGCAATAATCAATCAAATACAACAAGGCAAAATAGCACTATTGGAAGAACAGAACATCCTTTGCATTTTCTTTTATCAGAGTGAGTCAACAGTGCAGTTGCCAAATAGCGGCCTGACGCTCCTCTTACAATTCTGTCTATTTCTATATCTTTTTCGTCTCTCTCGCTTTCCTTTTGATTTTTGTTCTATATTTAGCTTCTTCTTGTATACTCATTTGTAGTCGACTTTCTTCTTTCCTTTGGGTAGTGGTTCGAGTGTCCATGCTTGATTCTGCTTCATTGATTCGATTTCTTCTAACATGGCCTGTTTCCAAAATTCGCCCTTGGGATTTTGGATTGCTTCCAGATATGTCGTTGGTTCCTTGGTGAAACCACAGAACTTGAAGTCTATGATTACGCTCGACTGAAGTCTGTCGATGAGTCTGACGGGAGGTCTTCGAGTTCTTGTTGACTTTCGCATCTGGACCTCTGGTTGTTGATTTGTCCTTTGCGCTTCTTCTTCGAATTCTCTGACAGGCTGATCTTCTGTCTCCTATTTGGAGTTTGTGGTTCGACATTCTGATTTGACATTCAGCCTTGAACTTCCTCTTCGATTGGTAATATTGAAAAGACTTCATGGCCATTTGATTCTTTCACTCTTGAAAATGTCGATTCGTCGAACTTCACCACATCTCTGCTCATCACCACCTTCTTTGAGGTTGGATTGTAGAGTCAATAGATCTATGAGCCGTTCGAATATCCAACCATGATAGTCTGTACTGACTTTTCATCCAGTTTGCTTCTTTTCTCCTTTGGTATGTGCGTGTATGTTGCACATCCGAATACTCTTACATACGATAGATCGGGCTTCTCACTTGTCCACATTTCGTACGACGTCTTGCTCTCCACTGTTTTCGTTATCGATCGCTCTTGTAAATGAACTACAGCTGCGATTGCCTCAGCCCAAAACCGACTCGGCAATTGTGCTTGATTCATCATGCACTTTGCTCCTTCGACAAGGGTTCTGTTTTGTCTTTCTGCTACACCATTGTATTGTGGTGTATATGCAGGCGTGAATTGATGTTCGATACCTCTTTCTTGATAGAAGCCCGAAAATTCTTTGCTCGAATATTCGCCTCCATTGTCGGACCTAAGGATTTGCAATTTTTTGGAGGTGTGTCATTCTGCAAATACTACAAATTCTTGAATGCATCCAACACTTATGACTTCTCTTCAGATAGTATATAGTAGTCATTCTACTGAAATCATCTATGAATGAGAGGAAGCATCTCGATCCTGAAAGAGAGTCGACCTTCATGGGTCCACAGACATCTGAATGAACCAATTCTGGGATGTCCTTGGCTCTCCTTCCTTCATGTACGAATGGACTTCGATGTTGCTTACCTTTTTGACAGGCTTCGCAGAAGTCTGAATCTAGATTTGTAACTTTAAGACCATTCACAAGTTCTTTCTTGCTCATATCATAAAGACTCCTCATATTCAGATGATACATGCATTTAGGCCAGAGATGAGTCTCACTTTCGGATGCATTCAATACACTATTGTAGCTATTGATAATTTTTGCTTGAAAGAAGTTACCTTGCCTTGATGCGACAGTCCGCAGCTTATTCGATCTATGCTCGACCATTTTGCATGCATTTCCATCGAACAGGACTTGTATTCCAAGATCTGCTATCCTTGATACAGAGAGTAGATCTCTCCTCAATGTGGGTACATAGAGTGCTCCTTGTAGCTCTATATGTCCCGAGGGGACAATGTACGGAGCTGAAGAGTTCCGATGCCTTCGACATCGTGTTTGCTCCCATCCCCCAGTATCATTGTTCTTGTGTTGTTGAGTGCCTTGTAGTTCATTAGAACATTCTTGTTGCAGGTGATATGAGATGTGGCTTCTGAATCAATCACTATGTCATAATCATGTTGCGTGTAAGTCGTGGACTCTTCATCGATAACTGTGAATGCATTGTCGTTCTTGTCACCATCTTTAGATGATTCTGCGACTTGTGTTTTCCTTTGGGATCATCGTTTGCTGAATGCCCCTTTTTCTTGCAATGAGTGCAAGGTATAGTCGGATTAAACTAGCATTTGTCTGCTGTATGACCCGACTTGCGACAATGATCATAACTTCATTTGAGTCTTATCAATTTTGGGCTTGTTTTTGTTCTTCTTTCCCCTTGCAAAAAGGGCCTTCTCCTGCTCTCCATTTTTTTCTCCCTCATCTCTCATCAATATTTTGTCTGCTACCATAAAGTAGATCAGCTGCTGGGGTGCTGGGACTTTATGCTCTTGTCCAAATGCAGAGAGCTGTGCGAAGATCGTCTTGATCTTCTCTACATGTTGATCCAGCTCGTTTCTATCCCATCTCAAGTTATGTATCTAATTGTGGAGGTGCATAGCTGATGTAGTTGTCCTCACTTCGTACTTTTGCTTCAGCTTTTCCCACGCTTCATGGCTGCTTTGGCAGTCTTCAATCTGCAAGAGGATGTCTTCGCTTATGGAGGATACGATGATCGCCATTGTGCGCTCATCCTTGCTTACCCATTCCGCCCTCTTTGGATCTCCCTCTGGAGGTTTTGGCTTTGTGAGATCATTCACTAACCATATCCCTTCGCCCTTTAGAAGTGTCTTTATCTTGAACTTCCATATGCGGTAGTTTGCGCCATCAAGATTGATCGTGATTTTTGCCTGAATTGTAGTAGCCATATTGTATCTAATGAACCTGCTTTGATACCATGTTGGGGAAGTATCGAATCACCGGAAGCGTGCTGTGTGATGTGCGAAATTGTGGGAACTAGATAAGAAAATACGAATCATAGACAATGCAACAATCAATCAAATACAACAACGCAAAATAACACTGTTGGAAGAACGGAACATCCTTTGTACAGAGTGAGTTGACAGTGCGGTCGCCAAATAGAGGCTTGACACTCCTCTTACAATTCTGTCTATTTCTATATCTTTTTCGTCTCTTCGCTTTCCTTTTGATTTCTGTTCTATATTTATATTCCACTAATGGTTGTTCAGGGAACGTCCCAAAAAGGTTGGTTGACTTCACCATTTCCAACTCTACTTTCATCGCACTGGGTAAAGGTTGAGGCAGGGCATTTTCAGGGGGTTCCATGTGAGGAGCCTCTTACATGATTAGTCAGTGTGACATTCCTCAATCTCCTATGCAGACAATATTTGTATCATTGATGCAGAGTATATTTTTGTTCCATCGATAATCAGAGAGATGTTCTGCTTGAGGATCAAGGTTTATAGTACGTACAGTACCAGAGACTGTGATTTCCCATCACCTCATACTTCCAGTGCTATTGCTCACCACAAGGTTTTGATGTTGAGCGTTCAAAGGATGAGGCAGATGTTCCTACCTGACACTACACTCTAAGACAATGCAGATTGCATGCTTCATCGTGTTGCTCCACTTCCAAGTGCTAGCTGTAATCCATCAACAATCACTCCCGCTTCCACCACCATCACATCTTTCTTTCGTCCTCATGGACTTCTTAGTCTCATTACACTCCATGAGCCTTATATGCTAGCTTGACTAATATAGTTTATTTTAGTTGTTCGTTTTTGACTATATGATATGCATTTTTTAGTTTCATTTAAGAGACGTTTTATATGCTCCCATGAAATGACACACACTTGCGATGTACTTTTTGTTTTATGTACCTTTTGGTACCAAGAAAAGACCTTAGTAAAACTCTCTCTCTCTCTCTCTCTCTCTCTCTCTCTCTCTCTCTCTCTCTCTCTCTCTCTCTCTCTCTCTCATAAAGACTTTAATTTGCGCTTTTGTACCATGGATGAGGTGGAGTCAGAGAAGTACTTCAATTTTTGGTACCTTGCATATTCTGAGATCAGAGGGAGATACCATTGTCTCTTTTGGGACTACCTGGCCAAACTTTGCGCCTCATATGAGGATCCACACTCTGTTGTTATGATGATATGTAAGATGCACTGGTTTTGAAGAGATTTGGGTCAGGAGGTCCAATAGTGTAAGACGGATACTCAGCTTGACATCACCTCGTTCTTTACCAAACTACAACCCGGGTCTTCATTAGGATTTGAGTTAGTGTCAAAGTATGAAACAGACATCCCAGTTTGACATTGTTCAAGATAAAAGATAACGTCAGATGTTGAGACCTACAGCCACCAGAGCCTCACACCATGCTACACAAACTCATACAAATCGACATCACCCACAATGACATGCGGCACCTCATCTACAGTTCCTTCAGTATAAGCACTAGGAGCACCTACCATGACTTCTTGCTTTAGCTACATTCCATGATAACAACAATTACCCACAAAGTTGATATAGCTTATTCTATTCTCATCCAGGATTTTGTAGCCTACGCAGATTTCATGTACTTTCTTGTATTTACTTTCTTGAGTTGTACTAGAGACGTTTATACCCTCGTGATTTAAACAAACTTGAGATATGCCTTTGGTCTTATATACCTTTTGGATATCAAGACATTAATAAAGCTTTCTTTCTTTCTTTCTCTCTTTGGTTCATTATGTTCTTTCTCATTTTATTATAGTCTGACAGAGACACTAATGTAGAAGTAGTTTATTGTGCATTTCTCTCCATATGATCTTGTGTGTTCATGTTTCTACAATGTCATGTTAATTTATTAGCGAGTGCTTTCTTATGTGTACTGGTTGGAAGGGTGTAAGATTTACACCCTGAAGTTGAATATGATGCATAAAAGCAGAAGACCCATGTGACTGAGTGCTGAAAATTTTAGCAAGCTGTAGGTTGTATTGTGTGTAGAATACAGTTTTGCAATGAATGGATTGTCAAAGGAATAGTGGTGCACTGTGGAATATTAAAGGTGCTCATTGCGTGGAATGCCCAACATGGAAGGCAACCTGCTTTAGCAATCTAGGAGTTTGCTGTAATGTGGAGGAAACAAGCGTTTTTGCAGAATCCAGCCCATCTCATGTAATAACAAGTGTGGGATATGTTCACATGCAGCCTTGTGAAAAGTCCACATGAGTGAAATGCAGCATTGAAATCAATGTTATCCTTTGCTAATCTGCTTTTCTTTCTGCAACGTGTGAATGCTTACAGCCATTACTGCTGCCATACTTTTGCAGCCTATTAGCATGATTTTCCCTTGGAAGGACATTGTACGAAGCCTCATTCTTTCGACCTGCTGCTACCCCACAGTATTCAACTTGAAGTTTGCAACTTGAAAAAGAGAGAAAGTGTTGAGGGAGTCTCATCAAACGAGACGACCCCTTGAGGTCTTTAAGGAGGCTCCAATCTGTCATGAAAGGATAGAATCCCTGATCTAAAAGTTGAACTTTCCTGAGTTGTGCTTATGGCACGTGAAAGGTTTCGAAACTTTGTTCTGAAAAGTAGGTTCCAACTTGAAGGCTTACAGAACCTCATTCTGCAGTGAAAGGTGAAAGGTTCTTTTGTTTGCTGAACAGGAAGTTTGCAAAGCCTCGTTGTGAAGCATGGGTCCAATCATTCCGTTAAAGGCCCAACGCTTGAATTAAAAATTACATTGAAGTGGTTGGTGCTCAATGAAAGCTGAAAAGTTCAGTTAAGTTCACAGAACATTCATTTAAAGTGTTGTGCTTGTGCCTTAAAGACTGTATGCATGCATTTTGTTTGGAATTGCATGTGGCCAATAGAGAGTGTGCAACACATTAATTTTCGGCAAGCATTTATTGTGGAAAGGCAAAAGAACAACCCTAAAGACTTCTTGGAGGTCCCATAAAGCAGGATACCGCATCCCGTATGTATAGATGCTTGGCATTAAAATCAAGTGAATGCACACAGTACATAAAGATTTATAGATGTCAAATGTCTAGACATTATACCCAACATAGCAAAGGAGATACCAATGATGCATAGATGAGACATGCAGTAACAGTCGTGTGCATATATGCCATGCCTATAGAAAGTGTGCTTGGGTATTTATGACATGACTAAAACTCCCACGAAGCTGTCCTTTGGAGGGCATGCTAATATAATAGATGTTGTGCTACCAGCTTTATTGGCATAGGGACAAGGTTGTATATGCTATTAAGTGTGCTTGCAATGTACCTTGAATCATATGATGATAAATAGGCCAAAGTGCTTCATATGGTGTAAGGTCATGAATATGTGGATAAGGACTTTCAATCAATGACCCCCCTCCCCCCCACCTGGGTTCCCTTTCATCTTTTCATTGTATGCTAGATCATTGCTTTGGATTATGTGATTGTTAGAACGACTTACGCCCTGAAATTTAGTAGTACACCTCATTGTTGCAGCGAATCGCAATTCATGATTCACAACCCCCATGAATCGCGATTCGCACATGAGAATCGAATTTCAATTTTTTTTTTAACGTAAATCTGGTTTTTTACATGAATTTTTTACATAAATCTGGTTCTTTACATAAGTTTGGTTCCAGCTGCATACTGTACCTGAAACTACTGGCAACCTGCATAAAATGCACTGCTCTTGCCAAGAGCTTCAAGCTGATACCCATATTGCCCACCCAAAAAAGAAAAATGATTCTCCAAACCCTAACCCGAATCGCGATGCTGCAAGTACGGTACACCTATTCAACCTTTTAAATCACACAAGTTTAAAAAAGATATTACAGGAAATCATTCAATGATTTTTCATTTTAACTTTCATTGTTCAAATCAACATTCTGCAGCTGTGGGATTGAGGTTTTGGATATACTGATGCATTGTTAATGGGTAGTTAATGGGTATGGTTCTTGTGATGTGCCCAAGATTCGAGATCCGTGAGAATTGTTGGTTTTAGTGTTGCCTCAGCTACAAGTTGTAGTATCTCATTTTTTGCTTGCATGTTGCATATCTGGCTTCAGTCAGCTTGACAAAACGGTGCCCAATGTAGGCTGAGCATCGAGAGCGAATCAACCTTGAAATGAAAGCGAAATCAAAGCAGGCCTTTTTGAAATCTCAAGCACATGTATTCTACACAGACCCAGTTGACGTCAGAGCTGGAGAGAAAGTAGATGTGTTCTACAATCCTTCGAGTACCATTCTTAAAGGGAAAGCAGAAGTCTGGATGAGATACTCCTTCAACTGCTGGACGCATAGGCTGGGTGTATTGCCTCCTCTCAAAATGATTGCCACGGGACATGGCACTCATCTAAAGGCATGTGGTAAGTCTCTATCTGACCTTGAGGTTTGTCCTTTTTTGCAGGTTTTTTTTTAACTGATTTAGGGTAATTGAATGCCATAGGCATATATGAGCACCGCGATAGCCGAATTTTGCTCTATGTAGCTAAAACATAAACAATTCTTTTGAAGGTGCTATGTCTAATAATAAATTTCATTCCATTTTACCCCAATAGGTCTCAATGGTAGTTTTCAGTAAAGTTCTTGAACATCTGTCATCTTTCTGTTTTTGTTTTTCAAAGAACCTTAATCTCTTTATGCACCCAAGCAGCTCATTGGTACAAGACAACCTTTTTCTCAGAGTAGCATCTTCATGGTAGCTCTTGAAGTGATACATTCGCAACTCGTGCTTCTAAATTTAGGTGATGCTAATGTCTTTTGACAAGTTCCATAAGCTTCTATCAAGAAGTGATTATCTAGTCTTAACAACTACCTCACTTGTGTTCAGGCTATCATGAAGTAGCTTAACAGGTGAGTTTATGATTATTTGAAATTCTAGTAGGTGGATTTCTAGCCTTTTGTATGCCATCTACATTCATTTATCATACAGAACTGTGGTATACGTGTGTGCATCCATTCTGGGTCATTTTGAAGATGGCTGTGGACTATGTAGTTGTCACCCTAGTAACC
This sequence comes from Diphasiastrum complanatum, assembly GCA_029204225.1. NCBI lineage: Eukaryota > Viridiplantae > Streptophyta > Lycopodiopsida > Lycopodiales > Lycopodiaceae > Diphasiastrum > Diphasiastrum complanatum. Next base: position 12,229,448 of record CM055106.1, on the reverse strand, counting down.
ATGATGTCAATCTTTTCACATCGTTTACTAGGTCAAGGTGAATGTTTCCCCTCTATCCATCAGACTACATGATGCTGTAGTTGGTCAAGAAGCCAAGTTCATGGTTTTAAAAACCAGTTGCAGTGGTGAGTTTTCTACTCATGATCCCTGCCACATGCACGTTAGAATTCCAATAATACTTTGCCATTTTTTTCTCAGAACAACTGACATCAAGCTAGTCATTTGTGTGGAATTTGCACCGGTAGTGGGAAGGTGATTCCTGAGATTGTTTGAAACGGCACCTAGCAGTTTAGTTAGTTTAAGAACTTACTGCTTTGACCTTGAACTGACCATGAATAGAAGTAGATTTTGGATTGGCAAGGGAATTCGACTTAGACTCCATTCCAGCCAAAGTGGAAAAGACAATTCTAGATGTGAATCAGTTTTTCCTGATTAGCTGAAAGTCTTATTCATGCCTTTACACAGAAGGTTGATGATTCCGAGATTTCTGTAAGAAATGTGTATGCTTGCAGACTTAATAACAGAACCAAGTATTCGAAAATCAAACCGGTTTCTTTATTGCTGCAGGTTTCCTTTCAGATTTCAGACATTTCAATCTACTCAGATGAATGAAAGCTATCTGTTTGTTGCCTTTCCATAATTCTAATTTTGTGTTTTGTTGTGAAGTCATAGTGACAAAACAGAGGAAGAGAAAACTAACTTTCAGCAAAAAAAACTCATCGTTGTTTTTCTTTCATGGAGATCATAGAGTGTTTTGTTGCATCTACTGAAATATACATGACTTAACGAGGATTGCTTTTGTATTTTGCAGTTCCAGTACCCCAAGATGCCTATGTGATGGACTTTGTCTTTTCAGAACGAGGAGATGTGGAAGGAGGCATTTACGACAACAGAAATGGGCTAGACTATCATATCCCCATCAATGGTAGCGCAATCAAAGAGCCACCATTGAATGTTGTCCATGTAGCAGTGGAGATGGCTCCTATAGCTAAGGTACCCCTTTTGCAGTCCTTTCCTTTCTTTTCCCACGATATGAAAGAGATGTCAGTTTGGAAGTATTTAGAAAGCACAATTTTGTAAATGACCAGCAGTTGAACCATAGTTGCATCGAACCGCGAACCGCGGTTCGAACCTTTGAACCGAACGGGTCCAGAAGAAAGAAAGAAAGCTTTATTAATGTTTTTTCCATGCCAAGAGGCATATAAGACAAAAGAAGTACATGTCACGTATGTGGTGACCATGAGAGCTTCTAAAGCGTCTCCAAAGCTGTAATAAAGAAAACGTGTAGTACAAACTAAGCTAAGTACATAAATGAGACAGCCTGTGCATGAAAATCATGTGTGTCCATGTCAAGATGTCAGGTTTGTGTTGGTGCTGTAGAAGGATGTAATGCGAGCTGCAACATCGGGTTGCACTGGGGCTCGCTGGCATCGTGTATGAGCATGAACATGTGTAGTGCGTCTCTGTATAGGAGGTCTGGTGGGACGTGTAACTCTCGTGGTCGCCTGAGGCTGGGTGGTGCGTCGTCTTTGTCCTGGGAATGTCATAGTAATCGCTGTCAGTCATGTCTGCATCAGGACGTGATCTTCTTCGTGAGAAGAAGGATGTCTGTGTGTCTGGATAAGCATGCTGAGCTGTCTGGCATAGGTCCTGTCGCAGAAGGGACATCTCAAGTATCATAAGTGCCATAAAGAAAGGGTCTGATATACTCATGGGTGCCTGATGGAAGGTCTGTGATGGATATGCCAAGTGTGTCCAGTATCTGGGAGGCCTGAGGGAACCATGATAGTCAATGCCCCTGGTCATAAAGGTGTCGTGATGAAGCAAGTGCCGTCTGTATGTATCTCTGCTCATCTGTGGGTAGCATCATGATACGCTGAATATACAGGATAAGCTGGAAGATGGTGGACAGTTGTATGGGTGGAACCGCGAACTCTGTGAGTATAATCTGATGTGGGACAGACAGCTTAGCCCGTATCATCCGAGATAGCATGAGAACCTGCAGTCGTGAAATACTGCCAGCCCAATCAGATGATGTAAGACCTGTGCACGATACCTTTGCTGCATATAGGGCTGTGGAGTTGACGAGAGTATCAAAAAGTTGACAATTACTCAAGGCATCCCGAATAAATCATCTGAAACATAAACGCTCTAACTGGACAAGGGAGGCGTGACCCTTCCCAAGCCTGGCGGAAGTTGCCTGTCGCATACCAAAGATAGGGCCTATAAAAAGTACGCCAAGGTAAGTGTAAGAAGATACAACCTCTAAGGGCTGCCTATCAAAGATGAGTGCCTGCGCTGCATAAAAGCTCGCGATGTGTTGAAAACCATAACTTTGGTTTTCAGTATCTTAATCCCCAGTCCCCATCTACTGCAGAAGGCATGAACACTGTCGAGTTGTCGCTGTAAACCCTCTCTGGTAGGAGATAAGAGAACCACGTCATCGGCATATAAAAGCATAGCATCAAGATACTCCCAAGTCTGCAACCTGTACCACCACATCCCTCAATGACTCTCTCAAGCTCGTCGATATATAGCCCAAACAGGGTTGGAGATAGAGAACAACCTTGTTTCATGCCAAAGGTACTCCATATATGATTTGAGATGCCGGTGTCACTCCGAAAACAGCCAAGGACTCTCTTGTAGAGTGCCATCATTGCCAAGATCGTGTCAATAGAAAAACCAAGATCACGTAGCCGCTGGATGAGAAGGGATCGTGGAACAGAGTCGAAGGCTTTCTTGAAGTCAACAAAACAGCAGTAGACCTGCTCTTTCTTGTGTCCGGCCTCCTCAATAATGGCCCGAAGGGTGAAGATGTGATCTGTGGTGGAGTAGTGTGCTCTGAAACCCGCCTGGCCCAATGCATGTAATCTCCTGGATTCTGCCTCAGAAGTGATTGCTGACTGGAGGATGGTGCCGTATAGCTTAGCAATGATATGCCCAACCATAATGGTGCGATAATTACCAGGGTCCATGGAGTCACCAGTTTTGGTACACCAGGAGGAAGGGAAGCCGGAGACAACTGCTCGATTGAGCAAAGTGGCTAGGGTAGGTGATAGTGTGTCTACAACATGGATAAGGAGTTCGGATCACGGGTGCAACGGGTTTTTAGTCTCTTGATGGCCGTCAGAACCATGTCCGAGGTGAAGAAAGTGAAATTGGTCGGCCGGGGAGAGATGGAGATGGGTGTGTCTGTGGGTGCAGTATATAAAGTAGTGCCATATGTAGTCCAAGTATGAAGGTCAGTGAGAGGAGGAGGTGGAGTACGGGGAAGGAATTCCCTCCAGAAGGCACCAGTGGAGGAACTGCAAAGGGAATCGACTAAGCATTTCCCTTTCTGGGTTTCATACGCTTGTTTCTTCCGACGGAGGGCAAAATGGAAAGATCGACGAGCTGCAGGAAGGAGATGTGTGTTATGAGACCTAGCTTGGGTGACTTGGAGATGAAGAGAACGACACTCGGCGTCAAACCAGAGAGGTGGGATAGGGTGTGGCGAAGTGGGTGGACGTTGATGTGGTTTAGAGGGAAAGGAAGAGGATGCAGCAGTATGGAGTGAAGTGTTTAGGAAGATAGCTTGTGTTTCCAACGGTGTGTGGTGTGGAAAATGACAAAGAAATCAGCTGACGGCCTCCTGGTATGTCGTGATGTGGGAACAATCAAAAGTGTACTTGGGTGCTCGAGGAATAAGTGGAGTAGTGGGTGGACGGAAAATCGGGATGGATCACATACTGAAGGATAGGAAGGAGTGATCGGAGAGGGTAGTGGGAAGAATGTGGAAATCAGACATAACAGGGATAAAAGCTGGTGACCCCATGAGATAGTCGACAACACTCTGTCCTCCGCTATGTGGGTGGCAAGTGAATCTGCTAGAGTGTGGCCAACAAGCTAAGCCATTGTAAATGGCCAACTTGTGAGCTTCAACCATCTAGAAGGTACTCACCATAGCTCGTAATAGGGCCCATCCTCTCTGAGGCCATGATGATACCAATGTCCTCGCAATCAATAGCTCGCGTGCGTAATGTATCAGTAGTGTCATTAAAGTCGCGAGTGAGAAGGACATAGCCCCGATCTGTAAATCTGACAATGTCTGCTGAGAAATCAGCATTAGGAGATCCTGATCCGTCCACAAACGAGGACTCTGGAGGGAAGTAACATGCGGCAATGAAGAGATCTCTATCCAAACCAATAGCTCGTCCGGTGACATGAACCCATATGAGAAAGGGGAAATCGTTGAGCATTGTGGACAGAGAGGAAGTGTACGTAGGAAGACCAAGTGGAGAGAAGGATGGACGATGGCGACGTGTGGAATGAGGTGTCGTAACAGTACCACGAGTAGCACGGCCCAGAGACAGGAGCAATAGAGAGTGATCGAAAATGGTAGGGTGCATAATATAAAAAGTATGAAGAAATGGAATCAAGGCTGGTGAGCCAATGAAGTAGTCAACAACGCTGTGTCCACCCCCGTGCGGATGACAGGTAAACACAGATGATGACGACCATCGAGATAGGCCATTCAAAATGGCTAACAACTGAGCTTCTGCAAGTCCAATCAACTACTCTCCAAAGTGTGTAGCCGGGGTATCTGCATCCTGTCCTATCCAAACCCACATCCAAAACGATAAAAAGGACAAATTGACATATTTGCAATTGGGTATATGTAGAAAATCACTATCAGCATGAAACTCTGTTTGCTGGGTGCTGGTATGAGCATTAAAATCTCCTGCTAAAAGAATAAGGCCCTGCTGTGCAAAGCTGGCTATATCATCAGAGATAGCCTAGAAGGGGTCACCACCATAGTGTGCAAAAGCTGATGTCTGAGGTGCAAAATAACAAATTGCGAGAAATAGATCTTGAGGTAGCCCCAAGTAGTGACCAAAAAACTGTAACCAAATAAATCGTGCAAATGGATCACTTTTGAGCAGCTTAACCCTTGGTAAGACATGCAACACCACCAGAGCCACGTGTGGTCCTCTATGCTGAATGCCAGGAATAATCCGGAATGGCTGGAAGAGGTCGATATAGTGATTCATGAGTCTCTGCTAAGAGAAAAATATCACGTTTCTGCAAAAAAGAGTGAAAATCTCAGATGAAAGCACACCGTTACAATTCCAAAAACCAATTCGTAATGGCTGAGCATTGGCCTCATGAATGACCAATCTCCTTGCTTGCCATTGTGTGTGTGTTAGATCTTCATCAATAAAAATAAAAGTACCTTTGAGCTTAGCTCTAAGGCGTAAAGCAACATTGCGTTGTTCAATGGAACTAAGCTTTATGAATAAGACCTTATCTCCTCCAAGCAGTGTCAAATCCCTCAGTATTATGTGAGAGTTTAGATACAAGAAGGTCTTTCGCCTCATCAAGGGCCTTGTTTCCATTAGGAATACCCCTAACTCAGATATTAAGATCCTTCTTGGCTCTTTCGTCTTGTTCAGTAAAAACATTCTCCAAAGTAGAATTCATTGAACAGGGTTGAACTTGGTTGGAGGAGACATTACCATCTTGCTTAAGAACCGAAGCCCAAGTACGAGTTTCTTCCACTTGCTTTGCCAAAGACGAGATTTTACTTTCCACATCTTGCTGCGAATTAATATCCTGCACCCCTTTCACTTGCATCATGTCAATAGTTTTTTGTAGGTCCTTATTTTGAAGGCTGACCTTGATAAGTTCTCCATGAAGCATCTGATTTTGTAGCTGTAATTTCCCGATAAATTGTAGCACTTCTTCGAACTGATGTTGTACAATGTCAATTCTGATCTAAAAATCTTGATTCTATCCTCTTTGATCCAAACAGTTTTCAAGAAAAGGTAAATAAAAGTGATAAACAGCTTTTTTGCTTGAATTGGGCTCACAAGTTCTTGCACAAACAGAGATAATAGCATGTAAAGCTTAATTTGGCTTTGATACCATGATAAAATTCCAGCAAGCTCACACGTGTGGGGAATGATCCTCAAGTGTGAATGATCTTGTTAAGCATTGTGTTTAGCACATAAATTGATTCTAGATTGAATGCCAAGATCTAGTACAAGATTTTATGGCTAAATCACAATCTAGCATGCTAAGAATCAAAATATGATTGCTTTGAAAAACAAAAGAGAAGAAGTACAAGAATTTAATGCATTAGTATAAGCCTCTACTCGAGTTAGAGAGAGAAAGAGAGAGCAAAATTCAAGCAAACAATAGTATAGATCCAAATTGACATGGAATAGCTTTAAAGCTTGGTTCTTCATCAAAAGTTATGAGAGAGCCTTCACATATTTATGAAGATTGGAGTAGCTCGAGGTAGAACCATCTCTCTCAACTTTCATCCACATCTAAAAGTGAGAACTAGAGAACTAGTGACATTTGTCACTTTACATGCATGCATTTCTACCTACTTTTACCAAGTGTCAAATTTTTAACTAGAATTGTACAAATCATCATGCATGTGTCCAATTCACTTTGTGCATGCCTTGCATGTCACTATGGAACACTTACAACCATTGCATGTGATGTGCCACGAGTTTCTACAAGCCTATTATTGACATTTCTATGTCTACATTCTATATGCAGATTGTAAATGACTAACTAGACTTCAAGAAACCATGTAGCTCGAGTTTCTTCTAGGCCAAATTTGGCATTTACAATATGAAACATCTCATATACATAGTAAAACTTTTGTCAAAAGCCTAAAGTCAAGATAGATGATTTTTCATCTTTTCAACAATGAGGAGCAGTGGGACGGGACGAGGATGCACTCCCTCTCCTCGTGCGTGCCAGCCAAGCAGGCAGCAAGTCGGGGTCAGCCACATAAGGAGCGGTGCAGAACCGGAGAACGTAAATGGCGTTCTCCCCCGCCACAAGACGTGGCCCGTAGGTGTCCAATAGTCACTGCCTGGCGGGGACGGACATGCTGGCACAAGAGGCAGCATTTATGGAGGCACCATTTTTGGCGCGTGCACCGAGCAAGTGGCCTTTAAGGCAAGTGAGGGACGAAGTGAATTCGACTAGGCAATACCGGCAACGCACGACCTTTGCACCGATCTTGTTGGTCTTGTCGGCAACCCGCCTGACAACGTCCACGTTGTCCCACAGATCGGCAAGGTCGGACTGCACCATTGTGACGGAGAAAACTAAGGAAAAAATGCAGAGGAAGATAAAGCTGGAAAAAAAACAGCAGGGTTTAGTGTTGGAGAGACGCTGAAAATGGGCGAAGACAGCGAAGGCAGGGCGAGGCAAAACAAATGTAAGGCAGGGCAGGTCATATCACGCGTTTTGTGGGCGAAGGCAGGGCGTGGACAGCAGCGATAGCAGGGGAGAAAACGATGAGAGAGATTAAGTGAAGGGGGGCATTTTTTTTAGGTTAAAAATAATAATAATAAATATATTATTATATTATGGTACCGCGGTACCAGTATGGATCCGCGGTACCGGGATCCGCAGTATCCGCTGGTACCGCTGGATCTATGATATGTATATATATTTCATCACGTTTCGCATTGCGAAACGTGTTTCGCTGCAACTATGGCTATGTACTGGGAATGATAAAAATGTTTTTTTTATATATAAGTAAAATTTTAATGTCTAAATACTCTATTTAAGGACGCCCAATGGCATTCAAAAATTTTAACAAAATTAAAAAAAAAAAAAAATTCAACAAAAGGTTTTGTTTGTTTTTTTTTCAGTTCACATTCCAAAATGGAATGTATTCGGATTGGCATTCTGAAACACATTCTGTTTCAGAATGGGCAAGTTTGTATGTAATATAGATTTTTTACCTTCTTCTTTGATATTTATATGGAACTCTTATTAGTTCTTTTCAAGAATTGTTCATATATCTCACAATATTTTGTGATGTGAAGTAGTTTTTTTCAATATTTGGTTATGGTCATTTGTTAAGAAAATGGCAGAAAGAAAAATAAAGCTCTGCACTTAGTTGCATAGTATGGAACAGTCAAGTTCCGGAACGTGTTCTGATGCAACTAAGGTTTTAATTTGCTATAACCTTAGAAGAATAACCAAAATATTATTGCGTTGTTACACATGGCAGGCTTTTTGAGAAATCCCCAGAGGCCTAAGTCAATCGAACTCTGGAGCTTCCATGGCTGCACATTGCTCAGGTTGTAAGAAGGTGTCAGAGCCTAATACATTTAATTTCATATTGACTTGTTTTCGAGAACCTAGTACTTGAATCTCCAAAGGTTGTCTTCCTTAGATCATTTCTCAAGGTGGCCTTCAACCTGATTGTTTTATTGCCAACTAATCTATAATGTTATATTCAAGGGTGACATGTTGATACAAATTTAGACAACATAATGGAGGTGCTGTAAGCTGGCAATGGTATTCCAGTTTGCTTTCATCAAACTTGCAGACTGAAACAATCTACAACACACAGAATATTTTCAGCTCTGTTCCTTTGATTTTTTCCAACTCAATTAGCTCCATTATTTCTTCTTGAACAAGCCCATCATTGGTGTGGGGAAACATGATTATAATAGCCTGCTTTTTCAGAAAGCCTTTCAAAGTCAAATTTGGTGTACAACCTCCTGTTGAGATACCATTTGTAACACAAGGCATATTTTATGATTTCATGCCCTTCAAAATGCATGCATTGATTATAATAATGCAACTACCTTTTAGTCTTTGCATACATGTTGTCTCAGCAAGGTAGGGGGTTTTACACTGCAAGGGAGAGAGATCATGTTGAAGTGAAGTCAACAAGACTCTCTTAGAAATTGTAAAGAAATTTCAAATTTTGCCTTAAAAATAATGACATAACTTCTGTTTCGGGGAAACATTTCCCCAGGCTATATCCCCACAAAAAAGCTGTGGAAATGTTTTTCCCTGTACCTAATTCTTCTATAAATTTTCTACTTCTTGTCCTGCACTTTGGTTTCAGATGTTGCCATTGTGACTTGCATTGCCATTCTTGCTGCTTGAGTATTTATACAGCATGAGTCCATACTGTGTCATGGAGGGATGAGAGATTGTTTGTTGTTGAATCTGGTAACATGAGCTAGTGTTTTCTTAGACATATAATATACGATATTTCATTGAGAGCTTGAATCAACAAAGCTTTACAAATCAGTGTTTGGGTTTCTGTGCTTTGACACTAAATTTATGTGCATGGGAAAAGATGAAAACTAATATAATCATAGTAAATTTACCAATGATTTACATTAAGCAAACATTACTTTGTGTTCTGTAGACCTGACAAACATAAATTTCATTGCAGGTTGGAGGTCTTGGTGATGTTGTCACAAGCCTTTCACGCGCCGTGCAAGAATTAGGACACAATGTGGAGGTTTTGCTTCCCAAGTATGATTGTTTAGATTACAAATATGTAAGGTTATTCTACTCCTAATACTTTCATACTTTGTTGTGGCTTGGCTTGAGTGGAAACATTGATCTATTTGGAATTGTTCATGTCTTAAGAGTGTGCAAAATGTTTATCATATGTATTAAATCGCAGATCCTACTCCTACAATAGTGTTGGTATTCTCTTTTATTTCGTGTATGACTTCTTGTTTGTCTTTCACTTTTCTAATTTGGCCAGCTACCTCATTGGCCTACCTTTCTTGTTCTAGCTAGATATTATATGCATTTATCGTTGTTAATTTTTACAGTGTTCTCAACTAATTATGGTCCTTCTTTCTTTGGTATGACTTGGACCAACCAAGTTTTCATCGAATTCAGTATTGCTGAAGCTTCATAACACTTAGTTTTCTTCTTAGGTGTGCAGTAAGAGCTAGTTTGGCAACATAGGGACACTTCTTCATCAGCCTTTTAAGACTTTTGAGTTTAAAGCTTAGTTGCCCGTTCCGGAATGCGTTCCAGAACGTGTTCCGTTCCGGAACCTGACCCAAAAAATAATTAAAAAAAAACGTATTTTTTTAACAAAGAATAACCTGCGATACCGAGTGGAGATCCAATTGCTTGATAACCATCCAGAAATGCACGATAACTGCACACAATGCCATCACCTGACATGGTTTTCAGGATGACAACCATCGAGGGATAGATATGCGCGATTGAGACAACCATCCAGTGCCGTGCTTTCTTTGTTGTAGAATCATCAATTTATTGACACTTCTTGCTACTTTCGGACATTCTTTATGCTATGTTTTGAATTCGTTCATCATGCGCATAATATGTGAAAAGGAAATGTCAAGAAATTAGCTAGGGGCGGTGCCACACTAGCATGATAACGGATTACCCACATCAATCACAGGGAACCAAAAAGGAGGACGACTAAGGAGTCCTCACTGTGGTGGCCGGGTTCCAGCTCCAATTGATTCTGACTAGATGAACCGACAGAACAAGATTTTCACAAAGAACTCTACTCATTTCTTGCATATCAAGATGCGTTCCTCACAAAGAAGCCAGATGCGGCCAGGTGCCTTTTTCTTTATGTTTTGAAAAAAAAACGTTCCGACCCAGTACGTTTCGGAACGTACTGTACAGAACGTACAGTACGTTCTGACCTGTCGGAACGGGTTTCTAAGGTTTAAAGGAATACTATCAAAACTACAAATACATATAATTACTCATCATTCTACCAAAGCGAAAAGGAATGACAACCTCAAACAGTTTCTTGAGGAACTGTTTGAGGAACTTCAGTTTCATGCACTCAAATAAGTTTCTTGGTTCTGAAACTTTTCTGTAGTCCTGTGGAAGTCTGTTTAGAGAAACATTATCTCTTTTACCCTAATTAGCGAGCTCTAACCATGCTTTGTAGTACCATTATCAGAGAGTTTGTCAAAATAAGGTGGTCTGGTTGCAAATTGCAATGCCATGTTTTCCAAATTCTCTCCTCAACGGTGAGACAAAAAAGAATGCTTGATAGTGAACCTCAGGTAATGACATGGATACTTTTTTTTTTTTAGCAGATACATGATCTTACGGAAGAATCACACTTCAATTTGGGTGCTACTCGAGTCAAAGTGTGGAATGGGAAAGTGGAAGGCTTAAATGTGCACTTTTTGGAACCTGAAAATGGGTAGGTCACTTTTTCCCCGAGAAATCCTATGCAGATATAATTTGCTCTTGAGCTGTTTTTCAATCCTAATAGTATGTGTTAATTTTGGGGATGGGTACAAGTGTTTCCAGCCGATTCGACCGATTTGAACCGATTCGAATTAGACTGTTGGGGTCGAATTGGGAACCGGTTCGAACCTTTTAAAAAATAATTTGTGCAACATGTAATGTTTTTGAACAAAAGGCCAATATCAAATACCAATTAAAAAATAATTTGTGCAACATGTAATGTTTTTGAACAAAAGGCCAATATCAATTACCAAATAAACAACCCTGAAACAATTTTACTAATTTAAGCTGGATTCTGAAGGGCTAGAACCATTTAATCATCTCACAATGCACAAAAACCCCTATACACTCTTAAGCCTAAACCCTAAACCCTCACAATGAATCCATGGCAAAAAATACCTCACAATCATCAATCCACCACTCCCACCCACACACAATCATCAATCCACCCACACTAACTAGTTACACAGTGCTCTCTCTCTCTCTCTCTCTCTCTCTCTCTCTCTCTCACTCACACACACACACACACACACACACACACACACACACACACACACAAATGGACTGGCCCGAATTAGGCCTTGGGCTAAAAGTCACTTGTCCGCCAGGTCAAAACTGATCCGCCGTTCTAATCAATCTATTTAAACCACGGTTTGTGGAAAGTTGGAAACATTAATGGGTACATGACTTGGTTTCTAGCTATTTTTGTGTTTAAGAGAAGCTACAAGGACTCAATCTGGTCTCATCTGATGTTTTTTGGAATTGCTAAATGACAACTACTAAGATAGTTTGATCTCTCTTAGCAACTACTGTTTAAGTTTGGTTCTGAAGTGTAGGGGAGTGTTTAGTTTAGTTATAAACTTGAAGTTATTGATGGAAAACATGTAGAGATATTGGCATTTGACATATTTTGTAAATATCTTGCAGAATGTTTTGGGTTGGGTGCATCTATGGTCGAAGAGATGATGCAGCACGATTTAATTTCTTCTGTCAGGCATCTCTTGAATTTTTGCTACGAAGAGGCCAAAATCCTGTAAGTAAAAAGATGTACCATATAAGTTTTTGGACTTCATGATCAAATAAATTTTCATTGTGGAGATTTTGGTGAAAGTCACAAATTTGTTGCTCAAATTTTCATATTTAGCTATTTGTATCACTTCTGAATGTTCTTTACTTTGCAACTTTTGTAAGTGTTTGTCCAAGGCACATAAGTAGCGATTCTCGATGGGATTGTGAATCGCGATTCACAATTTTTTTTTTTTTGTAAATACATGCAATATGGGTATCAGTATAAAGAGAATACATGGAGGATTTAGGGTTTCCAGTAGTTGCACATCAAAAAATTTCAGGGAGAAGTGTAAAAATTATTATTGTTATTATTATTTTCGATTTGTTGCAGCTAGTCGTGAATTGCAAAACTATATATTCGAGAATTGCAAAGCTACCTTATCGTGATTTGCTGCAAGCTATGATACAAACATAGCCTTTCAATAACTTTTTGGAAGAAACGTCTGAAATGGTTTCTATAGCACTTCAAACAAATTATCTTATTTTTTCAAATTATTTTGACTTTCGGTTTGGGTGAATGGACCCTTTTAACAAGGGAGACTCACAAATTCTATAGGGTCATTCAACATGAAAATGGTTCAAAATAATTGGTCTTCAATGGTCACCAAATATGAATGACTTTGAGCTCTCTAATCTTGATTTGGCTATTATAGATACCATTGACTACAACGTAGGAATCAGATACTATTAACTACAACATAAATGCGCAGCTTAAACTATTGAAATAGTTGGAATTCTTAAATTATTAGATGATTGATTGTAGGAAACAAAAATTTTGGTCTACAATTTAATTTCAAGCCTTAGAATGAAAATAGAATATTAAATTAGCCATTCCTCATTTTTCCATAAACCATGAAATGAAATGCTTTAACTATCAACCTACAAGTATTGCAACAAAATGTGAAAATCAATCAAATGTCTGAAGATGATTTATTTCAATGTTAATCCAAGTTGACACTCCTTTATGAAACATATGAAATGCACAAGCTTTCTTGATGCCTTTTCTAGTCCATCTGTATAGCTCAACTCAACTTCATGCTACTATTTAGTAGTACAGGTTTATACCGCTCATATTATAGTTTCACTGAATCGATATTCGGTGCTGACCGAATCACGATTCCGATTCGGCCAATTCAAATCTCCGAATCGGATTTCCCTAAAAAAAATCTCTCACAGGACCCAATTACAAAGAAGTCCCCTTCTCTCTCTTTTTGTTGTTCTTCGTTGTGAGAGCGCAATAGAGTGTGTGTGTGTGTGTGTGTGTGAAGAGAGAGAGAGAGAGAGAGAGAGAGAGAGAGAGATTATGAATTATGTAAAATTTAAATTGGAATCTAGATTGTTGAAGGTTGAATGTTTTGAGTTCATACCTTTATAATTTTATTGTTATTTGTTTCATGATTCATCTATAATTTGAGGTCACTTTCAGGTTTATTGTATTAAGTTCAAACTCTAAAAGTATACATAATAATACAGGTGTCAGGTAACACGTACTGTGTAAAGTTTAAACTGTTGATCTCTTTAATGCTTATTATTCAATAATGATATCTATTATCATCAATGCATTATGCAACTATGTTTTTGGCTTTTTTGAATTCTAGACAAATTTACAAGATAATTTTATTTCTGAAACCCTAAAACAGTTTCACCAATTCGAAAACCCTAGGACCAATCCGAAAAGGCCGATTCGACCGATCCCTATCCGATTGATTCCAATTAGGAAGGAAGCTCTAGCTCATACTGCAGCTTTTAGTTCAACATGGTTACTCTGCAACTAGTTCTATGACACTTGCCATTTTGCAATTCATAGTTTGTGCTGCTACTATAGTTTTTCAGACTCCTTGGCTACTACACTTAGTTTGTGGAATTGCATTTTCTATATCAAACAACTTTCTTTATTCATTTTAGTAGATGCCATTTTGTTTTACTACCCACATTGAGAGCAGTGTTTTGTAAGAAGGCACTGCTTTGGACATACCCATTTATTTGGCATAGACTAGTGATAATTTATTATTCTCAGGCTATTGAGCCTTTGTTAGAGGGGCACAAATGGACTGGATGGGGTTGGAAGGTATGGAGTTACACCCCATACCCCATATATGGCATCACATCATGAACAATAGACATAAATGATATCAAATAAGGTTCTCTACTTGAGAATATAACCTGAATATAATAGATGTTTGAGACTAAAGCTCCACTTGAGCAATACTAGGGGAGATCTCTAGAATAAAAAGAGCTACCTACCTTCAAAGAACTCGAGGGAAATATGGAAATTCAAATACTAAGGCACAAATTAAGAACCATATAAAATATAGGTCCTAGGCCTATCAAATACAAATAGAAGCTTTCTCTTGATAACAATATCAAATGACATGCTAATATTAAAAGCAATAAAAAAATAGATGTCACTATTATAATGTATCAGTGATGCATGTAACGTCCATCATATGGACATCTATGTCCATAACACTCATTTTGATAAGAAACAAGCCTTGTCCATTAGGAGCAAGAAGTGGGTGCAATTGGTTGTGGAGGACACAATAGCTATGATGGAGGATCCCAAGTAGGATCTCTAAGAAACCAACCATCATACTGCACCAAGCACTTGTACTAAAGATCCAAAAGAAACAATGAGACCGACAGTGGGCCCTAAGGTAGGAATCCCAAAGGAGGCCATTAGAGTTCGAAAGGACTATTGGAGCTAAAGAACCTGCTATCAAGAAACCACAACTGCTGACAGAGAAGAGCTATTGCAAAAAAGAAACAAACAACCTGTCTAGTAAGCTTGTTGTTGTAATCCAAACCAATGTAGAGTAATGCAATATAAAGATCTCCAGCAAAAGAGCATGAGGCACGAGAGAGTAACCCTAGAATATGCACTTGTGAGAGATAGTGGCTGCTGCAATGGGAGTGAAAGAATGGGAAAACAAGATGTGGAGCATTTTATCTTAAGATGCCCTGTATACTATGAGATTTGAGGGAGATATTATTTTGTTTCATGACACGCCCATCACAATACGATTGCTCATAGGCAATGTTTCATTGAAACGCGTTTCGAATAAAGAAACACATTTCAAACATCCCGTTCGAAACGGACCTGTTTCGAAACACATTTCTTTCGTTCGAAACAACTAGAAAAAAAATCCAAATTCTAAGGTTCGAATACTAGGTGTCTTGCTTTTATTAATCATGTACTTGCTATCGTGTTTCAAAACAATTTCTCACCTTAGAGCTTCCCAAGTTTTAGACTTCTTAATTTATGACTTATCAGTGATCACAAATCACAAGAAGCACTAAAGCCACTAAGTTAGAGATAGAAAATGAAATTGGATGTATCTACTCAGTACTAGTATTTCTACGACATGTCTAAACCCATTAAAACACATTTTAAAAAAAAAAAAGCCTCTCTCTCTCTCTCTCTCTCATGCTTCCATCACCTCACCTTTTCCATCTCCATGCTTCCATCTCCACGCAGCCATCATCTCCTCACTGCTTCCATCTCCATGCAACTCTCACTTCTTTCTAGCTTTCTTTGTGCCTAGCATCCTTCACCATCGCTACCCCCGTCCTCGCTGATCACTCTCTACTCTACCTCTCCTTCTCCCCAGCGCCAAGTCCGCCCGCTATCGTATACCTCCTCATCAATCCCAGGCCTATGTTGCCCACGTCTCTCGTCTTCTGGACCACTTTCCTTCCTCCTCCGATGTCACTACCCAAGCCTCCTTTTTAACACATGCCCTGACTACTGCCACTCATGCCATTGCACCCCCTCGCCGCTTCTCTTCTCATCATCGTACCCATAATAAATGGTATGACAACGACTGTTCTTTCTTCCAGAAATATGTCGAGTTGCTCAAATTCTCCAATTCTACACTGTATTCTTCCGCAGAAAAGCAGCTTCGTTCCCTTCTCCGCAAAAAGAAAGTGGCCTACTTTTCTTCCCGTTCCTCCTACCTCGTTCGCTCCCTCCACTCTGCTTCCTCGGCTACTTTTTGGAAGATCTTTCTTCATAAGCCCCTATCCATTGCACCCATCCCTCTTCAATCCTGGGTCGACTATGCAACCAACCTATATACAACTGCTCACCCTTCCATCTCTCTTTCTTCTCGTCCTACCCACTGTGACCTCTTTTCTCTTGACATGGTTGAAGCCACCATCTACAAACTCAAGAACAATCGTACGTCTGACATTGACCTCCTTTCAGCCAAGCTCCTCAAACCAATTGCCAAACTCGCCTCCCCTTTCCTGGCCTGCTGTTTCAACCGCTCTGTCGTTGATGGTTTCCCCATACCTTGGGCCACCATTCTCCTTCATCCCATTCTTAAAGCAGGTGATGCCATGAATGTCCACAACTATCACACTATTATGATTGGTCATACCGTGGCCAAGTTGTACGCCACTATTCTCTAGAACTTCGTTACGGCAGACGGCTGATTCTCGACTATTATATGCGACTGGCCAGGCTGGCTTCCGCTGGGGTTATAGCACTCTTGATCATGTCCTCACTCTACGTACTATCATTGAGGAGGCAAAGCATATGGGCAAGAAGGTATTTGCTTGTTTCATTGATCTCTCTAAGGCTTTTGATACCGTTCCCCGTCATCTTTTGATCAGCAGACTACGTCAGCTTGGCTTTTCCGACTCTATTCTCGCGGCACTGGTTGCTCTGTATGAGAGAGTTCTAGCACGAATTCGGCTGGGTACTGATTTGTCTTCTCCCATCCGTAGCACTGTTGGCGTCAATCAGGCTGTCTTGGAGCGCCTCATGTCATGAAGAAGGTGAAGATGCGCCCGCCTGGCTCATTTGCTCATCCACTCTGCTTTATGCCTGATTTGACATTGTCCTCATTCTTCCCTCAACCAAAAGGTTGCAGTGTCACTTATAGGACATAACACATCGATTTTATGAGTTGCTTGGGGTCTCTTTGTTAACATAAAAAAGACAGGAAGATCATGATTTTCAACACAATCGACAAAGCCTTCACAATATTAAGATCATCTATGACGGCCAGGTAAGTTGACATTGTTGCCTTCTTATCTACTTGGGAGTCCTGTTTACTGCTTGCGGCCCTCTTGGTTTCGACCAGGCTGCCTTTGGCGGAGGCGAAGGCGGAGGCGGAGGCGTAGGTGGTGGCGGGTGCGGGATGCAGCAGCGGGTGGCTGTTGCAGATGCACGTGGGGGCGGTGGCGCAGGTGTACAGTGCATGGGGCGGTGGCAGTGGGTGCCAACCAGTAGAAATAGAGTCCGCGAC